>NW_006494910.1:6853537-6866616 GCF_000471905.2 Amborella trichopoda | reverse complement strand
TTTAACATTAAATCAATTGAGGAAGTTACATAGTTCAACTAACAATGGCTAGTAGTAATAAGTGCGGCGAAAGGGAACAAGGTAATGTTGTGTTTGGCTGCCAACGTTCATTGAGCGTAAAATTTGAGTAAAGGCTGGTGTACATCAATTAAAACCCTATGTAAAAATTGAAAATAAATTGAAAAGAGATGTCCTATCACTTTGAATATTTAAAAATACACCGATCAATAGGTAAAATGAAAATAGAAACACATCATGAATATGGGGAGACAAGAGGAAAAGCACTCCAAAATCAATCTATCATACAATCAGTGGTTCAGCACAATTATTTAGTCGATTAACTTACCTACATACAAAGTTTCTATTAGAAACACATTAACAAGTATTTACCCCAAAGAAGAAAAAACATATTAAGTAATTGAAGATAATTATTTCAAAATTTTAAATTTTGCATAGTTATTTATTTAGCAAAATAAAGTCGTACACAATTACTCAAGCAACTAAAAAATCATATTAAAAAAAAACACTACATCAAAATTCACATGAAATTCATACATGTGATCGCAACTCTAAAAATCGAGCAAAACATTTCGACTAATTTAGGACAGCAATTTTCTAAGTAACTCAAACATCTCTAAAATCCTGAAAATTGGACTCAAAAAGGATAAAAATTGGGTCCAAAGTATCGCTTTTTGGCCAATTTTCTTCAACTCAATTCAGAAAAACTGAGACGATGCCCTATTATGTAGAAATCGAGCCTAAAATTTGGATCTTTTGATGAAACTAGGACTGGAAAAATATGAGGTACTCTAACATCTACAAAATCTCCAAAATTTGACTGAGAAAGGATAAAAAAGGGCCCAAAATCTTAGGTTCGACGAATATTTTTAACTCAGTTCAGAAAAACTGAGACGGTTTTTCTGAGGCGATGCCCTAATCTAAAGAAATTGAGCTGAAATTTCAATCTTTTGATGAAAATATGAATTGAATAATCTTAGTAACTCTAACATCTACAAAACCACCGAAATTTGACTAAAAAAGGACAGAAAAAGGGCCCAAAATCTCGAGTTTGGCAGATTTTAATCAACTCAGTTCAGAAAACTGAGATGATGCCCTAATCTATAGAATTCGAGACTGAAATTTAGATTCTTTCATGAAATTAGGACTTGAATAACTTGATTAACGCTAATGTCTACAATATCCCCAAAATTTTACCGATAGAAAACTGAAAATAAGCCCAAAATCTCAACTTTGGCGGATTTTTGAGAAACTGTTAAGAACATCAAAAAAAAGCTTCAAAATTTTGAATTCCGGCGTTGTTTTTGGTTGAAAATCCCTCTAGTTATAATGTGAAATCAAATATTTCAGTAAATAATTGACTGAAGAAAGCCTGAAAAATTCTAAAAAAAGGTGAAAAAATCGAATCAAAACAAACCAAACAAAACTTACGGGTTCCTGATGAGAAAAATGGTCTACTGCTACAAATAACAAGATTTGTTACGTAACGGCCGTTATATTCTATGATAACGCGTTTTAAAGAAAACCGGTCTGGTTAGGCTAAAAACCGGCCGGTAGGATAAAAATCGGGCGGTTTACGGGCGGCTTGGTCCGGATTTTTTTTGGGGAGGTTTGTCTTATAAGTAGCACTCTAAAACTGATGATCAGGAACCGGGAGGGTCCAGATTTTGACTTAACGGGCCTGTTTCGGTTTGAACCGCCGGACTTTTCGAACACTGGTTCATATCCTCCTAGACCGGTTATGTGGTTCACTCTTTGAATTGTTGGATCGTCATTGGAGTGGATAACCCTTATTAGTATCATTGTGGGCTTTTTAGACTAGAAAACATCATCTACTCTACTTTTCAAGGATTTTTGGATACAATGAGGCTTAGACACCCGTCATATGGTTTTGCCAAATGTGGCCTATCAAGAGTTGTGATGTAAAAAGACACGCAAACAATTTGACCCAAATGTTGTGCCTTCGAATGGCACGAAAAGCATTTAACAAATGTTTTAAAAAAAATGCCAATCAGATTGGAACCGGCCGATCTAGATCAGAATCATCTAAGACAAACCAATTCCCACAAAATACTGAGAACCGGTGGGTTCACCCCTTGACACGACCGGTTCTGGCCACACGACCGGTTCTGGCCACTTCTCTAACATAAACAGATTTGTAATGATTAATTCAGTAGACCGGATTGCCGGTCTGGATCAAAAATCCCTGTGTATGATCTATGTAATTACTCCATTTTAAAAAAATATTTAACAAGCTTTGGCATGTACCTTTTGGTAGTCCCAATAAAAATAATAACAAATAAATAAAATTGAAATCGATAAACATCTTACTCAGGTATATCATTAAATCCCACGATGTACCTAATGTTTTATACCAAATCCTATAGACCAAGCCATCCAGTGACAAACAACCTTAAGAGCCCTCTTTGGTGAATCTTATTCACCTCTTTTCTATCCGTATCTCTATTTCTTACTCGAGGGATTAATCTATTTTTATAAAGAACCATATTTTGTAACTCTCATATTCATGGTCTATAGGAGTTAATATCCAAGTAAAACTCTTGCTTTAAATTCTTTAAGTGCAGCCAATTAGGATTAACAAGTTGTCACCAAACTATTAATCCTATGCAATGAGCTAATGAGAGTCATTAGTGCACTAATGACTCTCATAATAGGATGACATCCAAGCATTCATACAACTTGATAAAAAGATATTTAGAAATTAAATAATTTTGTACATCTATAAATATAAAAAAAAATTCTTACAAATAATCCAAACACATCATTGGGTTTTCCCTCCAGTGACACTGGATTTTCCCTCCAGTACAACATCTTATAAAAGCTCCAAAATAGTTCCTAGTATATGGCATTGCCTTATGTCAACCACATGGGATTTCACATATCTACAATATGGCTTTTGTATCATTATTGAAAAATAAATTCCCGAGATAAAAAAACCTGATAGGCATATTTCCAACACCTTTATTCCAAAAAAACATCTTCTAAAGTCAAACTTATTTTCAATAGAGAAAACCTCACCATGCTTGTACGGCTGGTTTGGTTCATGTCGTAACCATTGGCACATGTGCAATAGTTTTCCAATCATGTTTTTTCCTATGCCTAGTTCAACATATGTGGACTTCCTATGTACTAAGTTTTGTATGTTTGGTAACTCATTGGTAAACTATCTCTCTTTCTCTCACTAAAAACCTAGTTTCTCTCTCTAAAAATGCAATATCATTTTCTCTCTCTAAAAACCCAATCTCTCTATTTAAAAATCCAATCTTTCTCTCTCTCTAAAATTAAAATCTATTTTTCTATCTCTGAAAACCCTCCCTCTAGAAACTTAACCTATCTCTTTCTCTTTCTAAAAACCTATTTGCTCTTTAGAACCCAATCTCTCTCTCTCTCTAAAAACTCATTTTATCTCTTTATAAACTTAATCTCTCTCTTTCTAAAAAGTTATTTTCTCTTTAAAAATTTAATCTCTCTATGGAAACCCAATCACTCTTTCCCTCTAAAAACTCATTTTCTCTCTCTAAAAAACCAATCGCTATTTATCTCTCTAAAACCTACCTTTCACACTCTAAAAACCTATTTTGCCTCTAAAAACTCAATCTCTCTCTAAAAACTCAATCTCTCTTTCTCTCTCTAAAAACCCAATCTCTCTTTCTCTATCTAAAAACTTATTCTCACTCTAAAAACCCAATCTCTCGTTCACTCTCTAAAAACTCATTTTCTCTCTTTAGGAACCTAATCTCACTCTCTTTGAAAACCTATTTTATCTCTCTAGAAACTCAATCTCTCTTTCTCTATCTAAAAATCCAATCTCTCTTTTTCTCTCTAAAAATCCATCATCTCTCTAGAAACAAGATCTTTCTTTTTTTCTCTAAACACCCATTCTTTCTCACTAAAAATCCAATATATTTTTCTCTCTAAAAACCCACACTCTCTCTCTAGAAACCAGAATAGACATAGAGATGATAGATGGAAGAGAGGGAGATAGCGGATGAAAGAGAGATTTTTTTTTTTTTGTTGTGTGTGTGTGTGGTTTCAGCCTGTTGCTGTAAACATGAATGACATATTTTTTAGGGTCCGCACGAGTAATGAATCCCCCATAACTTATTCCCCACCTTATGGGGTGGGGATTTCTTTTCACAGCATTTGCTCCTTGTGGTGGTAAAACCTATTCGTATGGGACATGTTTTCATCGGCTTTATGCACGTGCAAGCTTTCGTACGAACCAAATGTTAATATGGTCTCTTTGTACAGCTAATATTTACGCTAGAATAATTTTATCCAAAACTGCTTAATTTTCTTAAACATTTTTTGGGAAGAATGGTACATAATCAACATGTTCTCAAAATTGGGAATATCTTCTAAAATTCATGTTAAATGAACCAAAAGAAAGAAAACTCAGAAATATTCAAAGATTCTCCATTTGATTACATACATGATACTGCGACTCTTTTTCTTTAACATATTTTTATAAATATTTCATAGTCCATTTAAAGTGTTGAGAAGACAGACGACTGTAGATAATTACTAGAAGTTTCATGTTTATAGATTCTTACATTCCTATGTTTTGATTCCTCGAATCCTTCCATGTCTTAAGGTTTTCACCATGAGTTGCATCACATAATTACCAAATTCCTTGCCAAGTTTGACTGGATGTTTCATTCTGGTCTCCAACCATTTGGTTAATATTCTAGAGAAGCGAGGTTATGTGAGGATAAGAGAGCATCCAATCCCTGCTTTCATGCACTCCATTATATTTCATACTCGGGCCATTTAATGGGCCCAAAGACTCAGCCCTTCCCTTACCTGATGAACCACATGACTTACCAAACCACACCAATTGCACCACTTCAAGCTCTCTCCTGGCTAACTTCTCCTTGGCTGCCCATCTTTGCATCTTCCCTGATGAAGTTTTTGGAAGGCTTCCTCCCTTAACCAGACCCACCAGACCCACTTCCAAACCATATTCTTTGAACAAAGAGCCTTGAATCCCTTTGCATATTCTAACAAGTGATAATGCACCTTTATCCTTCCCCTTCTGTAACTCTGCAATAATGGCAACCACTTGATCTTCCCCATTTTGCACTTGAAATGCTGCAATGCACCCACCTCTCAAGCATTCAGGGTGGCTCTTATAAGCCCTGGTCTCCAAGTAATGAGCGTGCACCGTGCGATCATGTGATCTTATCATGTCACGACATCGCCCAGTGACAAATAGAAACCTCTGGTGCCCCAATACTATGCCTCTATCGCCTGTCCTAATGAACCTTCGACCGACACCACCCTTAAGCCTGCAATTGAACACCTCGTGGCTGAGCCACGGTTGGCCTAGATAACCATTGGCGTTGCTCTCTGAAGAAACCCATATCTCTCCCTCCCTCCCATCTTCCACTTGTTCGAATGTTTCCTCATCGACAACCACTATGTGCACATCCACGTCTATGTCATACGAACCAAGCCTTGCGCTGGGCAACAACTGTGCATGAACGGGGATGTCAGGAAAGGAAGGTACCCCTCCAGGAGCCCAAGCTGTCGACACAAATGTGCAATTCTCGGCCAACCCATACGATGGTGCGATAGCACTTGGGTGTAAGCCTGCATCTGCAAACACTTTCAAGAAATCCTGGACATCGCTATCATAGATGGGCTCATTGATGAGTACGAGGTTCCTCAGGCTCCTAAGGTCCAACTTGTGGAGACATGGCCCTCCTCTTCTAGCAACGAGCGGTAGCGCAAAGGCGGGCACCGGTGTGCATGTGGCTTGGTACTTGGAAATGAGCTCGAGCCAAAGAAGAGGCCTTTGGACAAATGCAGAGGGCGAAGTGAGCACACAAGTGGCACCACTGACTATAGTAAGTAGCAGGAACATGAGGCCACAGTCATGGTATTGGGGCAGCCATGACACAAAGATGGTTGACAGGTCAAGATCGTAGGCCTTTCTGGCAGCACGAACATTGTGTGCCGCTGCTCCGGCAGTGACCACAACTGGCTTTGGGGTGCCGGTTGCCCCAGAGGTGTACTGTATGAGATACACATCTTCTGGTTGGCAACCGGTGTATGTCGAAGATGGTGGACCCTTATCACCTCCCACAGCGAAGCAATGCTGAGGTTTAGCAAATAAAAGTTGAAGCATTAGTTTGATCCATATATCAAAGATTTCATCTTTTCACAGCTTGAAGTTTTGTGGTTGGAATGTGGGTATGTTCTTTTAGGGCTGTTAATTGTAAGTGAACATGGGAGAGAAGCCTAACAGAAAAACCTCTTTTGGCACTTAAAAAACCTTTAATTGTAAAACAAAATACCATTTATGATAGTAAAATCAAAGTTAATACCTACAGCATTGGTTTCAATGGGAATCCATTTCAATGGAGCAAGTAAAGTAGCCAACATCCTCCTTTCCTGTGATGTAGAGGCTCCTGGAAACTCACAATACGCCCGTACAAGCGAAATATACTCGCGATCAGCAACCGCCGCCTTCGGCTTCGTCTGTCTAAGGACCCTAATGAGATGCTGCTGCTGCTGAGGTGAACTAAAGCTCGGGTCGGGTGGAATTACAGGCACTCCCACAAGGCCAGCCCTCTGGCAACCGAAAATCACTTGCACTAACTGCAAGCCTGGTGCGCAGAGGATGAGAAGGGTGTCACCCTTTTGCAAGGGAAGGAGGAGATTAGAAGCAATACCTGTGACACATGAGTTCAACTGAGAGTAGGTGAGGGTGTCTCTCTCATTTGCTCCGGCGTCGGCCCATATGAACACTGGCTTCAAGGCGGTGGATGGAAGGCTAGCCCACACTGGAAGGTAGAGATCCACCACTGGTTGATCCGGGAAAAGAGGATCGTAGTTTTCCATCATGTGTTGTTGTTGCTGCTGCCAATGGTGGGGGAATTCTGGAGGTTAGTTATATATATATAGATATATGATTTGGTGTTTGGTTTGGTTATGGTGATTTAGGTGCAAGTGGAGAAGCTTGAATGGGTTCTCTGATGATCTCTTACTTAGAATGGACAAAGGGTAAGGTCCTAGGTGCAATGGACAAAGGGTAATGTCCTAGGTGTAACATATTCTAGCAGAATATCCCACTTTTAATAGTATTTTGCATTGTCATTTCACATGAGAAATAATGTGACAGAGAGAGTATATGAGGATGATAGGGATATGAAAGAATATGGAAAGGGTAAGGTCCTAGGTGCAACATATTCTAGGAGAATATCCCACTTTTAAAAGTATTTTGCATTGTCATTTCACATGAGAAATAATATGTGACAGAGAGAGTATATGAGGATGATAGGGATATGAAATGATATGGTATTGTTGTATGTATGTGGGAGAGCATATGCGGATAATTGGGGGGCGAAAGGATATGGTTTTTTAGCATGCTTAAGATGCTTGTTTCTTCAGCTGATGTCGCCGTGCGACACTTCCTAGGATGAGCTTTGTTCTCAATCATTTCTTTTATTTTATTTTTTTGACAAGAGTGCTTAATATTGTTAAATAAACAGTGATTACAAATGTTTTCAATCCTAGCTCCTAGCGTCATTGCCACTAAGTCATCGTGTTTATGTAAGGATGGGATAAAATTTATGCAATTACCTTTGGACCACATTTTCTCATACTTGACTGTGAGAGTTTTTATTTTTATTTTTATTATTTTTTAATGATTTTTTTTTATTTTTTGGTTGGGTTTTTATTTTTTATTTTTATTATTTTTAATGGTTTCTTTAATTTTTTTTCTAGTTTTGGGTGGTTGAGTGGAATAACGGTCATTTGCTCATAGTAGGAATAGAACTCAAGATGTTATATTGTGGCACCCCACCATGTTGATCACCTAACCTGGAGCCCATTCCTATTTTCTTCTAGTTTTACTGCATTATGTTCTAACTTTTTGTGGTTTTCGGGGCAGTCTAGTGCGCTAGAGACAGGCCAATCTATTTCTAGGGCAGTCTGCTATTGGGAACATTAGATAACCCTATAATGGGTTTGAATGGAAAGGTGAAAATGCTAAAACATCGGACTGCTATTAAGTTAGAAAAATATAAAATAGGCTGTCCAATATTTCTACCATCAAACCACCAAACTTTGGTCACACCCGCATTGAGAAAGAGAGAGAGACAGAGAGAGGGTGAGAGTTTTTTGGAATCGATAATATGAGAAAGATTGTGATGCCTCCGATTCTATTAATGAATGGCTTGCCCAAAGATGCGAGTATGATTCTTATTCCCAACTGAGTTTATGTAATTTTTGGTTAATGAAATAGAAGAGTTTTATTTAGTGGCAGCAAGTGAGAACCTTATTGTTATTTATCTTTGTTTATTTTAATTTTATTTTGTATTATTTGAACATCTATAAGTGTTCTAGTGGGTAGAAAAGACAAAAATAAAAAACCGCATATACCGTGCTAATTCACTTTGTTCAACTTTTACCCTAATCCTTTTTACTCTTTGCCAAGAGCTTTTTAGTAAAACTGATGGAGGGAGTTGTACAAAGTTGACTCACAAGATTTATCAACTGCTGCTACTAGACCAGTCATAATACATCTGCACCATGCAGATGACACCCTTCTGGTTATTGAAGCAAAGCACGGGCAGGTATAAACCCTATAGTTTTTTTTGGAATGCTATGAACGTTTGCAGATGACACCCTTCTGGTTATTGAAGCAAGGCAAGGACAGGTATAAAACCTATAGCTTTTTTTTAAAATGCTATAAACTGGTGGCGGGAGCAAAGGTTAACATGCACAAGACAAAGATGATGGGCATTAACTACTTAGAAAAGGAAGGTAAATAATTTTAAAAATCCCAAGAGGGTCCTCTCCAATTAAATAAACAACAATGAGGTGAAAAATTGGTCTTTCGACCATTTCTAAAAACGAGTATGAAGGTTCTAATGTAAATGGGTAAAGTTTTGATGAGTCCAGGTGCTCACATGCGGTTAGAAATGGATTTTGGATCTAAAATTTTAATGGCCGAAAATATTTACTATCATGAGCCATTTTTTATTGTTATTTTAATGATAATGATGGTATTTCATTGAGATAATGAAACGTACAAACCATTTTTATTGCTATTTTAATGTTAATGAATGGATTTCATTGAAAAAAGAAAGAACAAAAAAAAAGATGAGAAAGATGGATGAAAAGGTGACGAGAAGGGGGAGAGTATAGAACATAGACAGAGAGAAGAAATCTAGGCGAAAAGATTTCTCTTCCCCTCAGAGCACAGAAGATTTCATCCAAGTCCATGGTTATCAACGGACATCCTACACTAGCCACATTGGCCGAGTCTCCTTCAATGGTACGATGATCGTCTAACTTCAGCATGATCGTCTAACTTCAACATGCCAAACTTCAAGCCCCAAAGTTCAAAGTTCCGCTTAGCTTCATTTGATGTGCAAGGATGAAGGCTTCCTTGATTTGTCTCCCAAAGTGTCTTAAGAGGCCTCTTAACTTGCTGGTTGGCTTCCTTCTCTCACATTCCTATCAAAGTTAAGCTTGACCCATCTCAAAGGAGGAGGGATCCAACAGGGAGGGAGGTTTTGTAAGCCTTTTCTTCTTATAATACGGCACGAAGTTCAAATTTGTTTCAAAAAGCTCCCTTTGAATGTCTCTGAAGCAAGCGTTTGTGCCCAGGTTACGGCAGAGCGCATAATAACATAGCAAAGATCACTCTCATCCTTTGACATACCTTCACAATACCGCATTCTTTTCCTTCCAAACATTCCATAACACTGACGCCACTAAATCTGAAATAGGCGGAGTCCAAATCTGAAAAATCAAGTGTTTCGCTCTCGCCCAAAATCAATTAACCCAGTCCCAAATGCCTTTAATTACAGGACAATGAAAAAAAGAGGTGAGAGTTGATTTCTTCGTTACCCCTGCAAAGTAAGCAAATATTTGTGATAATCATGCCCATTTTCCTCAATTGGTGGAAATAAAAGCCACCATAAATTTTACTGATTTCTATACTTCCATATCCTATTAAAGTGGGTCCTACCTGGGAAAAATTGTACTTGGGCAAATCTAAGGCACTGGCTCCAATTTGTATTATGAAAAACTTGAGGGTGCACTCAGTGTTAGAAAATTGGATGAGTAAGCTTCGCCAAGTTATTTGGGCTAGGGAAGTGGCTAAGCCTGAGTTGTCCCGAGTAGGGGTCCAACTCGAGTACCTTCAAAAAAATTCAAAAGAAATTATAAAATTAGAATAAAATAAAATAAATCTATTTGTAATATATGTATTTATATATGGGATTGTGTACAAAGAGACCATTTATTTTTGGTAGAAGAAAGTCACAATTACTTTTAATCATACGATGTAAAATCTGATGGCTTGGATATGTTACAAAGTTCGAAAAAATTTCTTTTTAACTCTGGGCTTGGTCAATGAAATAAATGCATCCAACCAATTTCACATCCAATGGTCAAGATTAATTGTGATCATATTGTACCAAAAGTAAATGGCCTCGTTATATACTTTTCCTTTATGCATTTTATTATTTTAACAAAGATTGGAAAGTATTTTGGCCATGAATATTTATTTTTATACTTTTCCATCTTTTTAGATTATTTTAAAAATACCCCTGTCACAAACTAATTTTTCAAATTCTATTCATTTACTACTTTTTAACACGCATTTAGACGTATTTTGTTTAGGGGTGTGGTTTGTATAAGGCCGATGCCCTAACTAATCAAAGTGAGATGCCCCTTCAAATAGTACCGAAATATGCTATTTTAGTATAAGAAATTTTTATAATCGGCGAAAAATTTACTTTTATCTCTAATTACAAAATTTAAATATTCAAAAATAGTGTAGATTGAGGAGATCTATGAACAGTTGAAAATCTAAAAAATTGACAGTCTAGATAATACATTACAAGATGCACTATTTTCAAGACTTGAAATCTATTTTTTCTCATGTCCATACATCTTGAGGTCTAGATGATCGAAAGGATGGTTTTTCAGCATTGAATCGATCTCTTCTAGTGAATTTTTTAGTTGTGCCTTAATTTGATTATTTAGAGCCTCACCCTCATATAAACTTTTTTCATAGGTTAATCTTACTTTAAACATATATTTTTAATTTTTACGATTTTTTGTATTTTTTTATTTTTCTCAACACTTTTTTGCTGGGTCGGGTACTCAGCTCGGGCATGCGCCAAGTACTCTGCCCTGGTCATTCATTGGAACACTGGGTGCACTTAGCCTGTCATATGGCTAAGAAACACAATTTTTAAAAACGTTTGAGAGAGAAATTTTGGTGAGAGATAACCTCTTTTTTATAGCTTTGTTGTAGGATTGTGTTCTTGCATGGATTTTTGTTGAAGGCCGTTCAAAACTTGATATGCATTGAGATGTAAATTATGACAATTAGAGCTATTTATAAATGAAATATCCATGAAATTGGGGATTTACCCTCCTCTCTCTCTCTGCAGTTGTTTTGAGATAAAATTCTCTGCAATTGTCTCTTATTAAGGAAACTGTTGGGATGAAAAGAAACAAAAGATACAGAGCCAGTCAAAGGAGTACAAGAAACCATAGGCGTAATCAATTAGTGTGAGTTTTGATCAAAAGATCAAACAGTAGGTGTTTGATGATTATCCATTCTTTCCTTGCAATCATTGCACCCATATTATGTCCATAGGGAGCTGATTGTCCCATCCCACTTGCCTGCATGTGTGCTTAGGTGTTCTAATTTTAAAATTTTAATTTAACTAAGCAAGGGCAAATCAGAGAGTGCGCAAATAGGTAGAACAACTTTAATTTATTATATAGAAAATTGTTTCATGCGGGATGGACCGCATTATTATATAGAAAATTGTTTCATGCGGGTTGGACCGCATTTCTACAATATGCGGTCATCCATCTTAAAGATGGATGCTAATAGGTGGTCAATCTAAAAACAAGTGTAACTAATGGTCCAAATGTTTTTTAATATAATTATTATTTCTAATTTTCAAATGTGTTTTTTTTTCCATATTCACGATGTTCATATTAAAGATTATATATTCTTTAAAAAAATTGGGTCAAATTATATTTAAAATATATATTTATTACCAGGCCTGCATTTCTACCGGCTGGGCGCATAGAAACCGTGTCCTTATTATTTATGAGTATTAAAGTACTTTCATAGGGGATGGATTTGTGAATTTCTCTAATTCGGTGTATCTGAATCACCTAGAGATATATGAGAAGAGATGGTGGACCTTAATGCCGGCATTGATGACTTTTGCCCCATCAAGGTTAATTTGCCCAAAAAGTCATTTTACTTGCTTTCAATCTTGTTTGCTTGCTATATCTTTCCGCTTTGATATTTATTAGGGAATTTTTTGGGTTTGTTAAAGGTTGCCTAGATAATTTTTATTTTTGGGAATTTTTGGGGAAGTTTAGGGTATTTCATTTTTTTAAGGAACTTTTGAATATTCCATATTTTCTAGGGGAAATTTTGAAATTTACCTTTGTTTGATGTAATTTTCTTTAATTTTTGTTTGATTTTCATCCATAGTTTCATAGAGCAACTTACCATGATCGTTTTCTATTAAATTTAAATATTTCATCCATAGTTTCATAGACCATGATCATTCCCGTACTTCTTCCAAATTCATTCAATTTTCACCCTTTATTGGCCTTTATTCGGTGCACAATGAAAATTTGAGGAATTATCCTTGCACTATTTGAGAAAAATTTGGGTAAAAAGCCTCCACAAATAAAGGAGCTATGATTATTTTATTGTTTATTTTTGGAAAATTTAGCAGGCTATTTTTCTCGTAAACTCTCTCTATGATATGCCTCCCAATTTAGTTTTAGACCCCACAACAAATTACATGTATGTTTAGGAGCTTAACTAAAGATCTTATATAAAAAATTTCAGCTCCTAATGCTTTACGGATTATGAGATAAGAGACAAAAAGTAGATCAAGGTCATAGGACTGCTATATATAAACTCACTTTTAATCTAACTCTTTTTCCTACAATTTATCTATGATTCGTGTTAAGAACCCAATCAATCTTTACATCGATAAAAATTTCTCGTGATGGGAACAACATATCAAAAA
>NW_006494910.1:6800200-6819909 GCF_000471905.2 Amborella trichopoda | reverse complement strand
CTGGAATCAAATTTTTGTTATTTACATATGTATACATCTCGATGTCAAAATGATCAATTAGAGGTTTTTCAACATTAAAACAAATTTTTCTGATGGATTTTTGAGGTGCATCTTTAATTCTACATTTTAAGGTTGCAACCTAATATAAACTTTTTCCTACTTTAAATGCTTAATTAGCAATCTTTGATCTCAGAGTCAGAGTTCATGATTGTCTCTAAGAGGAAAGGGGACCAGCCACTTTTGAATTTAGCACCTAATCTTGTTCGTCTAATAAAGTAAACCAGCCATTGTTGAATTAAGAATCTGAATCTGGTTGTGGTTATGCAGGAATTTTGCCATGTACCATATTGATACCTGGTCTTTTCTTCATACCTGAGTCCCCGAGGTGGCTGGTAAGTCTTGCACATGTAAATTGCAAACTTGGAATCTTTAATTACTTCAAATTTGTTGGTCTTACTGGTACATGGCAATATAGGCAAAAATGGGTATGATGGAGGATTTTGAAGCTTCATTGCAAGTTTTGCGGGGCTTTGATACTGACATATCCCTTGAAGTGAATGAAATAAAGGTTTACTGAGCCCTTCGTTAACCTCATTGCCTGCTTGAATGTTTCCTTTGAAATGATACATATGGAGAAGTCTTTTAATTATCTCAACGATTATTTTTATCACTTTCTGCAGAGAGCCGTAGCGTCAAGCAGTAGAAGGGCTACGATACGATTTGCTGAGCTGAAAAGGAGAAAATATTATATGCCTCTGATGGTACTTTGGCTCATCCAAGTTTACTACTAGTGTTTACTAGATGGCTATGACTTCTTAATTGCAGTTAGGGCTTTGGGTCTCCCATTGTTGCACCCATCTTTGTTCTTCTTTTGATTAATAGTTTGGGCACTCTAGGTTGTGTATTTGAATCCCGTGCTTGCTAAGATGAAAGCTTCAATTTTTGTTAGAAATTGTAGATAGGTATTGGAAGGTATCATTCTCATCAATCTTCTGTGTGAACTTTGCTTGCATTCTTTTGCAGATAGGCATTGGACTTCTTGTATTGCAACAGTTGAGCGGAGTCAATGGAATACTATTTTATACAAGTAACATTTTCAAGTCTGCTGGTATGCTTCGAATTCATGAATATAAACAGTTAAAAAAATAAAATAAAAAAAGAGGAGTTTGATCTCTTGGAATTGTGTCTCTATTGTGGTGAATGGTGAACAAGGCCTACCTACCGAGTTAAGATGCTGTTAGGGCATGTGCAACTTTGACATGGTTCAATAGTTATAGATGGTGATGCACGACATATTGAAGTTGGTAGTTCCCAAAGCAGTGAAAGTTGCTGAAGTATATCTATTGAAAAAAATCTACTTGCTAAAATTTTGAACTTGTAAACATAAAACTTCTACATATCTCTGCAGCTTCATGATTTTTATTGTTTTCCATGGAGTAGGATGTAGGTGGCAAATAAAGTATGAGAAGTACGGGGATGTAAGAGTTAGGTTGGTTTTCAGTTATTTCGAAAACTGGAAGGGTGAGGAGGGTTCTATGACTAGTTTTAAGGGGATTTTGTGAGGTTTGGATGCACTTTTAAAAATGAGTTCTGTGATTCTCTAGATTAGAATGTGAGAATGTACCTTAATATATTTATTTTGTGCTTGCTAGATTTATCAAATTAATTTATAAGACTGGAAATTGGATTTGCTTCTCCACCTTCTGTCTTATTGTATGATTCATCATAAATGTAGTGCTTCTTATGGTTCTATTTTCTTTTCCCAATTTTTGGTTTTGCCGATCTTTATTTTTATTTGATGCTTTCGTTATGAGCAGGAATCTCATCAAGTGATCTTGCAACTTTTGGAGTCGGGGTTATTCAGGTCAACTTCATGTCTATATTTCTTAAATCATATTTAATCTTCTGCATGGAAACTACAAGTTTCAGTGTGAGATTTTGCAAACTAGGAGGTTTTTTTTGATGTAGGTTATTGTGACTGGAGTCACCACTTGGTTGGTGGATAAAGCAGGCCGTCGACTACTACTTATTGTGAGTTATCTTTGAATGGTGACTGATTTTGTGGACCAAGACTACCATAACTTGTTTCTTATTTAAACGATCTGACTTGAGAAATATTTTTGTGTAGATTTCTGGTTCCGGAATGACAATCAGCTTGGTCCTTGTCGCAGTTGCATTTTATTTGAAGGTCAGTGAGCAACTACGATAAGGAAATTGTACTGTCTATCTCCTGTATATACTATGGGTACAGAACTGGATCATCCGCCTTCCATTCCTGATGATGGAAGGTGGAAATTAATTGATTTTCTCATTAAGTACCTTAGTATGGTTTATCCTTACTTGTCTGTCATTGCAAAGAAATGGTGGATAATCCACCTGTGTATCATACCTTACCTGAGCTCTGTCTGGTATACTTTCATATCCTGTTACAGCTTCTGATTTTCATGCATGTCAGAAATTCAATTTCCATCAAAGAGTTGGTTGGACAGGATCCACTAATACATTTATTTTGGTAACTTGCTGTCCTACATTTTCTTAATGAATCTCTCTCTGTGGTGGCCAGGCTTTTGTATCAGAAGAATCTCGTTTTTATAGCTGGATGGGCATATTGTCATTAGTTGGTCTTGTGGTATGATTTATGCACATAATGCCTTCTTTAAATAAATTTGTGGTGTACCTAACTTCATGCATTTATATTTGTATCTTGATTCAGCTGATAAAAACTATTGTTTCAGGCATTTGTCATAGCCTTCTCTCTTGGTATGGGGGCCATTCCATGGGTTATAATGTCTGAGGTACTTAGCTATTTCCTCTGCTAACTTTTATTTCCACATAATTGAAATCTTTCTTGACCTGTAACGATCCTTAACCTGACAATAGGATGTGGGAAGAGCCGTAAGATTAGCTTTTACCATTTGGATTATAGCAAACTTGTTCCAATTCTACAGATGACAACATGACCATCTCATATCTTTTTGGTTTCGCTCTACTGGTATTAAGATTACCATAGTTGGTCTTAGATCTTTGAAGTTTTCTATAAGAGAGAATTGATTCTTATAAACAATTCCTGTGGTGCATTATATCTGATGGATGCCTTTCAGGATTTGTTTTTTCCATTCAAAATGAAATGAATTGAACATTCTGAAAATTTAAATTAGCTAATATAGAAGGATGAGAGTCCCATTGGGGTGAGTATTATTTCTCAATCAACTCAAAATCTTGGAGACCTCGTGATAGAATTCACAAAGTCATATAGCGAGTTCACCTGTAATATAAAGTACCAAACAATTGATTCATCTGATAATCTGTCAGGTTCAACAAACCATTGCAATGGTCATTTGTTGCTCCCTTTGCTTGAAAATAAACGGTTATTTGGACAAGCCATGGTGGCAGAACATAACACCAAGAGGCTTAGTCTGATATTTGACCTCCATTGTTCTAAAATGTGCATCCAAAGAAAACATCATTAGCAGACTTCATTCTGACGTTATATTCAAAAAAAGAAACGACTTCATTCTGACGTTACAAAGGCATGACGTGTGGGCAAAGTTTTGACATGGGCACCTACATTAGAAACACCAATTTCAAAATTGGCCTTTTAGGCACCACACATCCATCCATCATTGAGGGGGGGATTTGGGCAACTGTAGGTAACGTTTGGTAATTTTCTAGTGATAATTCAACTAAAAGTTTCTTAGTTTGTAAAGTGTTAGGCATGTATGTTGTGTCTTTGGCTTGTTGACATGTGCCAAGAGCCATGGACAGGAATGTCCAAGTGAAATTGGGTCACTCCTATAAAATAATGCATATTGGGACCTTACAGCTTACGACCTAGCAATATTAAACACCTACTTTAGAAAACGAGATGAACATTTAACAACTTACAAAAGTGGAACTTATTAAAGCTAGATAGACTTCTTTCTAATTATGAAGGTAGATCGACCATCATGTAAAGACGGTAAGGTTATCTTAGGAGACTCATAGTTATGGAGGTATGGATAAAGAGATGGAAGAGGAGGAGTGAATTAATAGGTGTCCAAGAACAAGGTGGTGGAATTTAAAAAGGGAGAAAATATACTTATTTAGAAATAAATTGATAAAAGAGGAAAAATTGAATTTTGAAGACAAAATTAATGTTATGTTGAATGAGATGGCTGATTGTATTAAGAAAATGTGAAAATAAGTTATTAGATAATCTCGAGGGCAAGACATTTAGATATGGAAAATTAGTTATGGAGTGATGAAGTTCAAAAGGTTTTTAGCTAAAATCAATTAAGTTACAAAACTTGGCAGTGGAGTAGAAATGATCAAAACTTAGAAGAGTATAAAGATGCTAAGGAGAACGCTAAGAAAATAGTAAGTAAAACTGACCTTAAGGCATATGGTGATCTAAGTTCTATGCAATAAATTCGGGACAAGAGAAGGTGAAAAAAATGTCTTTAAACTAGAAAAAATGGGAGAGGAAGTGTAGGGATCTGGATCATGTTAAATACATTAAGAGTGAGAATCAGAGGGTCTTGGTGAAAGTTATCGAGGTCAATGAAAGGTGGAGAATTTATTTTTAAATATTGCTAAGTACGACTGCTATGGGAGCACACAATTAGAGGAACCTTTGACATAAATGAGGTCGGAGGTCATAGATACATTTGTAGGGTTAGGATATTTAAAGTGAAAGTATGTGACAAACAAAGGAGTAGTATTGTCCTTGTCACTGCTCTTACATCCTTCTTGTCTGTTTCCATGCCTTACCCACTTCTGTCTTTAGTTTCTTTTGAGGACATAATTATATGTGGATGTTTCGATCTGTGAACTCACTTATACAAAGTTTACTTCTTTGCAGCATGTGCAGTTACTATAGCACAATGTTGGTGCTTCTGTAACACGAAAGGGGGTGTTAGTGACACTTCAAGTCTCTTACAACTACAACAGGTTAATCAAGAAAAGTAAACGTAGTCTTGATACCTGACTAAGAAGACTGGCAATTGTTCCTAGCGCTTGGTATGGGACCTTGGAATATTTACACAGCAGACCATCCCCTTTCAGCTCAACCGTCCCCTCCACCTTCACCCCACCTCTGTAACTTCCATAATTCCCCCATATAAACCTTCATGGTTTTTTGTTTTTGTGCAAGCCACCTCGCTTTTGTTTTCTATAGTATTCATCCATGTCCTTTGGCAATGAGTTCAACAAAAATGACAAAAATGTATTCGTTGTCTGTCAAAATGGAGATGGTCATGCATTTAAATGAGAAATGCAAAAATTCTATGGTCAAGATTTATATAGCGTACGAAACGCTACTGAAAATGTTTTGACATGTTTGCAAACCATGGAGTCAAAACTTTGGGCTGCAAAGGTTACAGAAAAGCATAGATCTATCTAGTCTTTTTTGATATATTATGAGCTGTGCATGCTCCAATTTTAATCAATGCAAATTGAGAGTGAAATCTTCCTGAACCTTCTAAGTTTAAGAGGGGGAGCGAAGGCCCTAAGAGGACTTTTAGTATGGTACCCTGGGTGAGATTAGATCCAGCTCTCTCTCCTTTAGAATAATAATGGAACAATCTCTTTCTCTACTTAAATATTCTTGTTTACTGTCATTTGTTCTCCTTTCAAGATATATAGAATGCAACATCAAAGTTAAGATATTGCCATGTCACAGACAAGACCTCTATTGAAGTCGAGAATATGAAAGACATTTGACAAACTGAGCAATAACTGGATTGGGACATTTTCTATACCAATAACTTGAGTGGCATATTTTTCTTGAAATATAGCTTGAATTGCGTGCTCCCTAGAACAAATTAACCAGTTTACCAGTGAGACTGATAGAAGTCTTACCGGACATAGTAAATTCAGACATACGTCCTATAACAATGATTAGGAACCCGTGTGATATGGATGGTTTGATTACCGTCTGCTATGGGCGGCAAACTTACCTTGGACCTCTTGCTGCCCTCTTGTTGTACTAAGAGGACAGAGCTTTAGAATGAGAAGTGGTTCTGAATTTACTATTTGTGGTCTTTAGTTATTGTGATTAGCTATGGCAATGAATTGAGATATACTTCCTATAACGATGATTACGAAATTGAGCGATATGGATGGTTTGATTATCATCTGCTCTGGGAGGCAAACTTACCTTGGACATCTTGCTGTCCTCTTCTTGTACTAAGAGGGCAGAGCTTTACAATGACAAGTGGTTCTGAATTTACTATGTACAGTATGTAGTTATTGTCCCATTGTCGAAAAATCTGCTTTATCTTCCCTTTGCCCCTACCAATGGAAGTGGTACGAGGTGAAATAATGATTCTTCTCTCCTGATTGACATCATGTCTAGAATATTTTGTAATACCTTTTTCTTTTGCTTCGGGGAGAAAGTCATCTATCTCAAACACACTCTTAGCTTTTACCCATAGAAAACATTTCTTTTAGGTGGGTGACATTATTTTTTTTGAGAAAGTTAACTTGTATTGATTTTAATGAAACACAAAAGTATGCCCCCAGGAGGGTGCACTATACAACAAATCAAAGTAAACCACCAAGCAAAAAATATGGGCAGGTGACGTTAAAGGCCATGTGTGTACACAAAAATTTACAAAATCAGGACTGCATCCAAAAAACTGCAGTGGAGGAGATTTACCTAACTGGGGGGTCTACAAGGGTTAAGAGCGGCTCCTCATCTTGCAGGATTGTTGGCTTCAAAGTTTGCTTCCAATGATTTCAAGAAACATTGATGTTGATGGAGAGATGGTGGATTTGATCAAAGATGTGGAGGAGCCTCCACGGACAAGCTGAGGAGTTTTTCGCCCATGAGATAACAATCCTTGAGTATCCTTCGGTAAGCAAATTTGGCTCCTAGTTGATGTTGAACAGCTTGAGGACCTCTAGGAGAGCAAGAGTTTCAGCTGTGGTGGAGTCAGCTAAGCCAATCGGGGAGGAATATGTGGAGAGGGATTCGCCTAAATAATTCTTAAAAATTCCTCCTATGTCCGCCTGGCTTGGGTTGCCAAGCGAACTGCGGTCAAAGTTTAATTTGGATTTCTCTATCTCGGGTGGCGTCCATAGAGATCCCCTAAAAATGCTGGATGGCGTCGGGTGAAGCATCTCATTCCAGTTGTGAAGAAAATTGGCGGAACTGAAAGTTCTGAAAGTGCTGCGATATGAGACCTAGAAAACGACAAGGGAAAGAATGTGGTTACTCATGTCATTCAGGCCGTATCCGGTCCCATAGAAAATATGGTGATTTCTCTCGATGTTTTCCATAGGAGGATCCTTGAGGTGGACCAAGGATGGGGCTGGAGGGAAGTGAAGATGTAGGGTATCGAGGGAGGGGTGACCCACCTCAATTGAAAGAGCCTGAGAATGGATCCCCACAGTTTGTGTGGTAATGCGCAGTGGAGGAGAAGGTGATCATTGGTCTCCTTGTCCTCCTGTCACCTAATACATCTGATGGGGAGAGGGATGCCTCTTTGCTCGAGTTGATTACGAAATCGAGCGATATGGATGGTTTGATTACCTTCTGCTCTGGGAGGCGAACATACCTTGGACCTCTTGCTGCCCTCTTCTTGTAAAGAGGGCAGAGCTTTACAATGTCAAGTGGTTCTGAATTTACTATGTACAGTCTGTAGTTATTGTGATTCCCATTGTCGAAAAATCTGCTTTATCTACCCTTTGCCTCTACAGCTGGAAGTGTTACAAGGTGAAATAATGATTCTTCTCTCCTGATTGACATGATGGCTAGAATATTTTGTAATGCCTTTTCTTTTGCTTCTGGGAGAAAGTCATCTATGTCAAACACACTCTTACCCTTTGCCCATAGGTGACATTTCTTTAATGTGGGTGACATTATTTTCTTTGAGGAAGTGTACTTGTATTGATTTTAATGAAATACAAAACTATACCCCCAGGAGGGTACACTATACAACAAATCAAAGTAGCCCACCAAGCAAAAAATATGGGCAGGTGACGTTAAAGGCCATGTGAGTACACAAAAATTTACAAAATCAGAACTGCATCCATAAAACTGCAGTTGAGGAGATTTTCCTAACTGGGGGGTCTTCAAGGGTTAAGAGCGGCCTGATCTTGCAAGATTGTCGGCTTCAGAGTTTGATTCCCTCGATGTGTGATTTCAAGAAACATTGAGATTGCTGCAGAGATGGTGGATTTGATCAAAGATGTGGAGGAGCCTCCATGGACAAGCTGAGGAGTTTTTCGCCCACGAGATAACATTCCTTGAGTCTTCTTCGGTAACCAAATTTGGCCCCTAGTCGATGTTGAACAGCTTGAGGACCTCTAGGAGAGCAAGTGATTCAGCTGTGGTGGAGTCGGCTAAGCCAATTGGGGAGGAATCGGTGGATAGGGAGTCGCCTAAATAACTCTTTAAAATTCCTCCTATGCCTGCCTGGCCTGGGTTGCCAAGCGAACTGCCGTCAAAGTTTAATTTGGGTTTCTCTATCTTGGGTGGCGTCCATAGAGATCCCCTAAAAATGCTGGATGGCCTCAGGTCAAGCATCTCATTACAGTTGTGAAGAAAATTGGTGGAATTGAAAGGTCTGAAAGTGCCGTGATTTGAGACCCAAAAAACGACAAGGGAAAGAATGTGGTTACTCATGTCATTCAGGCGAGATCTGGTCCCATAGGAAATATGGTGATTTCTCTTTGTCCAGATAATCCACAAAGTAGCGGCCACTGACGTTTTCCATAGGAGGATCCCTGAGCTGGACCAAGGATGGGGATGGAGGGAAGTGAAGATGTGGGGTATCGAGGGAGGAGTGACCCACCTCAATTGAAAGAGCCCGAGAATGGATCCCCACAATTTGTGTGCTAAAGTGCAGTGGAGGAGAAGGTGATCATTGGTCTCCTTGTCCTCTTGGCACCTAATACATCTGATGGGGAGAGGGATGCCTCTTTGCTGGAGTTGGTTACGAAATTGAGCGATATGGATGGTTTGATTACCATCTCTCCTCTAGGAGGCGAATTGACCTTGGACCTCTTGCTGCCCTCTTCTTGTACTAAGAAGACAGAGCTTTACAATGTCAATTGGTTCTTAATTTACTATGTACAGTCTGTCGTTATTGTGATTCCCATTGTCGAAAAATCTGCTGTATCTGCCCTTTGCCTCTACAACTGGAAGTGTTACGAGGTGAAATATTGATTTTCTCTCTTGATTGACATGATGTCTAGAATATTTTATAATGCCTTTTTCTTTTGCTTCAGGGAGAAAGTCATCTATCTCAAACACACTCTTACCTTTTACCCATAGAGAACATTTCTTTTAGGTGGGTGACATTATTTTTTATGAGAAAGTTAACTTGTATTGATGTTAATGAAATACAAAAGTATGCCCCCAGGACCACCAAGCAAAAAATATGGGCAGGTGACGTTAAAGGCCATGTGTGTACACAAAAATTTACATAATCAGGATTGCATCCAAAAAACTGCAGTGGAAGAGATTTGCCGTACTGGGTGGGGTGTCTTTAAGGGTTAAGAGCGGCGCCTGATCTTGCAAGATTGTTGGCTTCAGAGTTTTCTTCCCTCCATATGTGATTTCAAAAAACATTGAGATTGCTGCAGAGATGGTGGATTTGATCAAAGATGTTGAGGAGCCTCCACAGACAAGCTGAGGAGTTTTTCGCCCATGAGATAGCATTTCTTGAGTATCGTTCGGTACGCAAATTTGGCCCCTAGCCGATGTTGAACAGCTTTAGGACTTCTTGGAGTGCAACAGACTTAGGTGGTGTGGAGTCGGCTAAGCCAATTGGGGAGGGATAGGTGGAGAGGGATTTGCTTAAATAATTCTTAAAAAATTCTCCTATGCCTGCCGGGCCTGGGTCGCCAAGTGAACTGCCGTCAAAGTTTAATTTGGATTTCTCTATCTCGGGTGGCATCCATAGAGATCCCCTAAAAATGCTGGATGGCCTCGGGTGAAGCATCTCATTCCAGTTGAAAAAAAATTGGCGGAACTGAAAGGTCTGACAGTGTCGTGATATGAGATCCAGAAAACGACAAGGGAAAGAATGTGGTTACTCATGTCATTCAGGCTGGAACTGGTCCCAAAGAAAATATGATGATATCTCTCTATCCAGATAACCCACAGAGTAGCGGCCACTAACGTTTTCCTTAGGAGGATCCCTGAGGTGGACCAAGGATGGGGATGGAAGGGTGACCCACCTCGATTGGAAGACCCTGCGAATGGATCCCCACAGATTGTGTGCTACTTGTTCTCCTGGCACCTAATACATCCAATAGGGAGAAGGATGCCTCTTTGTTGGAGTTGGTTATGAAATCAAGGGATATGGATGGTTTGATTACCATCTGTTCTGGGAGGCGATCTTTCCTTGGACCTCTTGCTGCCCCCTTCTTGTACTAAGAGGGCAGAGCTTTACAATGTCAAGTGGTTCTGAATTTACTATGTACAGTCAGTAGTTATTGTGATTCCCATTGTCGAAAAATCTGCTTTATCGTCCCTTTGCCTCTACAGTTGGAAGTGTTATGAGGTGAAATAATGATTCTTCTCTCCTGATTGACATCATGTCTAGAATATTTTGTAATGCCTTTTTCTTTTTCTTCAGGGAGAAAGTCATCTATCTCAAACACACTCCTACCTTTTACTTATGGAGAACATTTCTTTTAGGTGGGTAACATTATTTTTTAAGAGAAAGTTAACTTGTATTGATTTTAATGAAATACAAAAGTTTGCTTCGAGGAGGGTGCACTAGACAACAAATCAAAGTAGCCCACCAAGCAAAAAATATGGGCAGGTGACCTTAAAGGCCATGTGTTTACACGAAAATTTACAAAAGCAGGACTGCATCCATAAAACTGCAGTGGAGGAGTGTCAAGGGTTAAAAGTGCCTCCTGATCTTGCACGATTGTTGGCTTCAGAGTTTGCTTCCCTCCATAGGTGATTTCAAGAAACATTGAGATTGCTGTAGAGATGGTGGATTTGCCTCCACGGACAAGCTGAGGAGTTTTTCACCCATGAGATAACATTCCTTGAGTCTCCTTCGGTAAGTAAATTTGGCCACTAGTCAATGTTGAACAGCTTGAGGACTTCTAGGAGAGCAAGAGATTCAGGTGTGGTGGAGTCGGCTAAGCCAATTGGGGAGGAATAGGTGGAGAGGGATTCGCCTAAATAATTCCTAAAAATTCCTTTTACGCCCACCGGGCCTGGGTTGCCAAGCGAACTATCGTCAAAGTTTAATTTGGATTTCTCTATATCATGTGGCATCCATAGAGATCCCCTAAAAATGCTGGATGGCCTCGGGTGAAGCTTCTCATTCCAGTTGTGAAGAAAATTGGCGGACCTGAAAGGTCTGAATGTGTTGTGTTATGAGACCCAGAAAACGACAAGGGAAAGAATGTGGTTACTCATGTCATACAGGCTGAATCTGGTCCCAAAGGAAATATGGTGATTTCTCTCTGTTCAGATGACCCACAGAGTAGCAGCCTCTGACGTTTTCCATAGGAGGATCCCTAAGGTGGACCAAGGATGGGGATGGAGGGAAGTGAAGATGTGGGGTATCGAGGGACGGGTGACCCACCTCAATTGAAAGAGCCTGAGAATGGATCCCCACACTTTGTGTGCTAAAGCGCAATGGAGGAGAAGGTTATCATTGGTATCGATGTCCTCCTGGCACCTAATACATCTGATGGGGAGAGGGATGCCTCTTTGCTGGAGTTGGTTATGAAATCGAGCGATATGGATGGCTTGATTACCTTCTGCTCTGGGAGGCGAACTTACCTTGGACCTCTTGCTGCCCTCTTCTTGTACTAAGAGGGCAGAGCTTTACAATGTCAAGTGGTTCTGAATTTACTATGTACAGTCTGTAGTTATTGTGATTCCCATTATCGAAAAATCTGCTTTATCTTCCGTTTGCCTCTACAGCTGGAAGTGTTACAAGGTGAAATTATGATTCTTCTCTCCTAATTGACATGATGTCTAGAATATTTTGTAATGCCTTTTTCTTTTGCTTCAGGGAGAAAGTCATCTATCTCAAACACACTCTTACCTTTTACCCATTGAAAACATTTCTTTTAGGAGGGTGACATTATTTTTTTTGAGAAAGTTAACTTGTATTGATTTTAATGAAATACAGAAGTATGCCCCCAGGAGGGTGCACTATACAACATTTCAAAGTACTTCACCAAGCAAAAAATATGGGCAGGTGACATTAAAGGCCATGTGTGTACACAAAAATTTATAAAATCAGGTCTGCATCCAAAAACTGCAGTGGAGGAGATTTGCCTAACTGGGGGGTCTTCAAGGGTTAAGAGCGGCGCCTGATCTTGCAAGATTGTTGGCTTCAGAGTTGCTTCCGTCCATATGTGATTTCAAGCAACATTGAGATTGCTGCAGAGATGGTGGATTTGATCGAAGATGTGGAGGAGCCTCCACGGACAAGCTGAGGAGATTTTCGCCCATGAGATAACAGTCCTTGAGTCTCCTTTGGTAAGCAAATTTGACCCCTAGTCGATGTTGAACAGCTTGAGGACCTCTAGGAGAGCAAGAGATTCAGCTGTGGTGTAGTCGGCTAAGCCAATTGGGGAGGAATAGGAGGAGAAGGATTCACCTAAATAATTCCTTAAAATTCCTTCTATGCCCGCCTGGCCTGGGTTGCCGAGCGAACTCCTGTCAAAGTTTAATTTGGATTTCTCTATCTCGGGTGGCATCTGTAGGGATGTCCTAAAAATGATGGATGGCCTCGAGTGAAGCATCTCATTCTAGTACTGAAGAAAATTGGCAGAACTGAAAGGTCTGAAAGTGCCGTGTTATGAGACCCTGAAAACGACAAGGGAAAGAATGTGGTTACTCATGTCATTCTGGCTGGATCTGGTCCCATAGGGAATATGGTCATTTCTCTTTGTCCAAATGACCCACTGAGTAGCGGCCACTGACGTTTTCCATTGGAGGATCCCTGAGGTGGACCAAGGATGGGGATGGAGGGATGTGAAGATGTGGGGTATTGAGGGAGGGGTACCTCAATTGATAGAGCCTGAGAATGGATACCCACAGTTTGTGTGCTCAAGCGCAGTGGAGGAGAAGGTGATCATTGGTCTCCTTGACCTCCTGGCACCTAATACATATGATGAGGAGAGGGATGCCGCTTTACTGGATTTGGTCTACAGTAAGAACTTTGCGGGTGATGGCCAGCCATGAGAAGACCTGAATCTTTGGGGGGATGAATGAGAGCCAAGCTTTGGAACAAGCAGGTTGGGCTCCAGCAGGAAGGGGCTTCAATGCTATAAGGATACTATACAGCGAGGCTACTGAAAATTGGCCACTAGCTGTAGGGCACCACTGTATACAGTCACTGCCCGAAGAGGGTAAGGGAGAGGAGTGAATAAGGGTCGAGAGGGTCAAGAACGCAGCAATTTCTTCCTCCACCAAAAGTCTTCTGAAAATTGGATTCCAGGCCCTGGTGGAACCCCGGGTTTCGAAATGGTCTGCTACAAGAGCCCGAGGGTTCCTGGCTAAGAGGAATAACCTAGGGAAGAGGGTTTTTAAAGGTGAGTGGCCTGTCCAACAGTAAAACCAGAACTGAATTCGATTCCTTTCCCTCGGGTGGAATCGAATGTTGACGCAGAAAATAGAGTGACACGTGATGACTGATCACCAGAAGCCCGAGGGGCGACTGGAGGTGGGGAAGGAAGTGGTACGTAAGGCGAGAATGGACTGCCACAAGTGGTTGTTAAGGGTGGCTAGTCTCCACCACCACTTGCCTAGGAGGGCGAGATTGTTGAGTCTGAGGATGCGAATACCAACTCCCCCTTCACTTTTTGATCGGCATATTCTTTCCCATAAGATCAGGTGAAACTTGTTTGTCCCACCCTCACCTGACCATAGAAAGTTCTTCATCAGTTGATCAAGCCATGATGCTACCAAGGTTGGCATGTTGAGCGTAGACATCTGGAATATTGGGACATTGGATAGCGTGGCTTTGAAAGGCTCTTGAGAAGGTGGAGAGTGGAGGGGGATTGAGAAAGTTAGGGTGGTGCCCAAGGGGAGGGGAGTGGGACGAGGAGGAGAGGGGGGGTACCGAGATCACAGGGGAGGGTGAGAAAAAAGGGTAAATGGAAGTTGAAAGGCTAGGGAAAGAGGTTAGGGGGACAGGGTGGGAACATGGATTAGATGAGTGGGATGGGTGGAGGAGAGGTTTCCGTAGAGCAATGGGAAAGGAGGTAAAACTAGGGTAGGAAGAGGAGAGGTGGGTGACATTTCATTTGATGAGTTCATGAAACTCATTTCGGTTGGGCTCGTCTAAAATGTGATGTCCAAGAACAACTTACTGTTATCACATAATTTTCTTATTCTTTCTTCTGATCTCTAGTGGTCAAGCTTAAGAATGTTCAAGTGAAAAAGAAAACGATAATAAGGCACTCCATTTCTTGATGTTCGGATCATCTTCATCTGTCCCTGATTTTCACCAATAATGGATGCAACCCTCGGTTTTCCTTTAAGGAAATAGTGTGAGTATAACTAAATAATTGTGTTGATTATTATAAGAGGTATATTTTGCATGCTAGTCCTACCATTCTGACTGAAATAACATACTCACTTCCGACTGTAAAAGAAAACTAGTTCCAGTTAGAGAAGGAGATCCTCTTGAGATGGTCTCCAAGACAGGTTACCGTTTCATTTCACAGGGCAATAAGTAGAAGGAACCAAAAGTTTAGGATCTATATCCATAAAACTTATTTTAGGAGAAAACCCATGTAACAACGACAGAATCCCCACAAACTGTGTAGGTTTGAATAAGTGAATCTCTAGGCTCAGATACAACTTAAGGAAGTTATTGATCAAAACATACACTATAAAAGAGAATATGAACAGAAAACCACCCAACAGTTAAAAAATTGGAAACTCTTTGAAATTAAAACTCCCCAGTTAGTTAATAGAAACTATAGAAACCTGTTTTTCTGTTTTCTTCGTAAATCCCATTTTTCCATTTTACGGTTTAGTGCACCAAGCCACAGCTTGACCAAAAATTTGGATGGTGTTAGGCACTATGGGTTCAATATCTCTGCTTTTTCTCTTAGGTAGTTCAAGGGTACGTATCAAACTTGTGATATAATATTGCACTCATCAACACGTTAACTAATCTTGTCCAAGCCCGAAACATACATTGAACATATCATTCATTGCAGCAATGTTTCAAAAAGTGCTAGGCGGCTGGGGGGGTCTAGACCGCCGAGCGCCTAGGCCGGTGCCCAGAACCTGGGCGGCCCAGTAGAAAGAAAAATGTTAATTTAAGTGTCTAACAGTATAATTATATAATACATAATCCATAATCCATAATCCATATTTCCATGAATGCGGAGAATTTAGATAGTCCATAATTCATATTGTCATACAATGCTAGAACCATACAAGCGTACACACAAGAGTTAGATAGTATAAACTAGAAACTAAAAATAAGAAAAGAAATATACAGAAATTTAGAAATTATACAGTTTAGGACTCAATAGTCACACCAAGAGTCAAGCGTTTTCAACTCTTCATTCTTCAGTCATTGTCAGGAGGAGGGTAAGCCTCATCATATGCATCAGATTCGAGGCCATCATCATCAGAGTCATCTCTCTCTTCAACATAAAGCCGTCCTCTTCTGTTTCTTCTGAATCTCCCTCTTCCTTCTCTTCTTCTACCTCCCTCTTATTTTTTTTGAGAGATTTTTTTTTTTTTTGTATAGAAGTTCTACCTCCCTCTTATTCTGTATAGATGAGGCCCTAGGTGTCTTGGTTGCTTTACCTAATGCCTCTTCACCCTTTTCTTTCTTTTTGTGCTTCCCTGAACTCAAATCAATGTTTTAAAAAATGGTCCGCTTGGTGCCTAGGCGGCCTGGACAAAATATCCGCCCGCCTAGACCCAGGCGGTCCTACACAAGCGGATATACCTGGGTGGGCGCCCAGGCGGGCTAGGCGAGCGCTCAGGGCGAATGTACCTGGGTGAGCTCCCAGGCAGGCTAGGCGTTTCTCTTTTTTTAAAACTACGGGGTGTCCGAGGTTTTGGGCGCCCGCCTAGGCGCTAAGTGCCAAGCAGGCAGCCTAGGAGCCGTCTAGGGTTTTTTGAAACATTGACTCAAATATTGTATATCTCCTCTCTGGTAGCCTCATGAACCCCCTTAATACTGGCAAGATGTTTTTTGAACTGGTAAATACCCCCATTAGTATCCTTTCCACAACAATTACACCTAATACGATTTTTGTCATTTGGATTTGGGTTATGACCATACTTCCAACCTGGATCACCACTTCTAAAAGTATTTGGAGAAGATATTTCCAGAGAACAAGGCTCAATTTCATCCTTTTCTGGTTCTACTAAATTCAAATATTGTCTAATCTCACCCCGAATAGCTTCAGGAACTTTTTACAAGAAGCAACATTACCCTTAATATTGGCAAGGTGTTTTTTGAATCGGTTATATGGGTATGCCCCCATTGGTATCCTTTTTACAAGAATTACACCTTATTCAATTTTTGTCATTTGTTTTCGGGTTATAACCATACTTCCAACCCGAATCACTTCTTTTAGCAGAACCGGAAATAGACCTATCCAAATAACAACGATTTTGTTCCTGTTTGTGTTTTATTGAACTCATATATTGGTTAATCTACTCTCTGCTAGCTTCAAGAACTTTTTTACAATGGGCAACATTTCCTTTAATACCAGCAAGATGTTTCTTAAACTGGTTTATGCCCCCTTTTGTATCATTTTTATAATAATTTCATCTTATGCAATTTTTGTCATTTGAATTCGGGGTATATCTATAATTCCAACCCGGATCACCACTTCGACTAGATCCTGAATAAAACATCTCAAAATAATATAAGCAATTTAAAAAATTAAGTTTTGCACTTTGATTGCTCGAACTCCAAACTTCCACCTTTGAGATGTTTTTTGGTGTTAAAATCTTCAAAAATACCCTCTAATAGTCCTAGAAAAACTCCAAAACTAAATCTAATCTTAATGAGTGATGTTTGGATCTATTTCCTGTAACTTTGAGAAAGACTTCGATCCAATGAAAATCATAAAATCGAGTTTTTTTTGAGGTTTCTCTCTCTAAAATGGGCTCTGGTGGGTTTAGGTTTCAAATGAACCTAAAACCCACTTTTAAAAACAATTTTTTTTCAAAAAAACCCAGACAAAACCCTCAACAAATAGTATTTCTGCCTTGGGCGGGCCGCGGGCCTTGGGTGGCCGGCCAGGGCTAAGTGTTGGATGCCTGCCTAGGCGGCCGCCCGGGGACTGTGTGCCTAGTTTGGCCGTCTAGGCCTGGGTGATGCGTCAGGCCCTCTGGACCACCTAAGCGTTAGGCAGTCCGCTTTTTAAATCATTGCCTTGAAGAAATATTTTGTGAGCTTGAAACAGGTATCCATTGGGGGTTGTCATTTCCAATGGCTTTAACCTTCTTCATTGCAGTGAGATGAGAAGCAGGTGGAAGTCTTGATGATTAGCTGCTTTGGTACCATGTAGAGACTTGGGATGAGAGATGTATGGAGAAAACGCTAAAAATGTACTCATTGAATTATGGTTCTCAAAAGTAGTAAAAAAACTGCAAATATGTCCCTAAGTGGACATAAAACAATCAATAATTTTATAAATCTTCCGAGACATCACCATCATGAAAGACTACTGAGATCTGTCCCTATTTGTAGGGATGTTAAGGATTGCTCTGAGACTAGGTTCTTGAAATCCGAATGCATTTCAACACTTTCTTGCAGAACAGTCAATCTATGAGAATGTGATAAGAGTAGCCATCATGTCATTTCTTTACGGTTGAATCCTTAGGCATTCCCTATGGAGCATCCAACTTATGTAACATATTTTTCCAGGGGAAGTATTTCATGCACTGGTGGCATATATGTACACTAAGAGGGGGCACCCACATCCCAATGATGAACAGTGGTATTAACTGTTGTTCCTGATGATGGACTTTTGCTACAGTTAGTCTAAACTGCTGACCATCAGTAATGGACAGTGGATGCCCTTTTGGTGCATTTATGCCTTAGACCACCCATGTATGATATGCTTGCATGTTCTAAATGTTACATTGGGCCTCATAATTTGGGTTTCTCCTGCTAAGAACCAACATGCATAACAGAACATAACTAAAGCAAAACAAACCATGTTCCTGATGCAGGTTCATGCATCATGATCGCACTGTATATTATTAAATTCATTCACAGTGCTAAGTAGTGGCAAATAATGATATTTTGGGTCTCATGCAGATACTTCCGGTGAATATCAAGGGACTTGCTGGTAGTATTGCAACATTAGCTAATTGGCTGACATCATGGGTTATTACAATGACTGCTAATCTGCTTCTAACCTGGAGCTCTGCAGGTGAACTACATACTATGACATACATACATTCGTTACATGTATACATATTTTGCTTTGATCTAATTCCTCTAGACTTATATGAACCATTTTTATGTTGTTATGGCAGGAACATTTACGATATATGCATTTGTCAGTGCTTTCACTCTGTTATTCATTGTACTATGGGTACCAGAAACTAAAGGGAGAACTTTGGAGGAGATTCAGTCATCTTTTAGATGAGCCCCATTTTGATTGATTCTTTGGCTTGGAAATGTGTGGTAATCATCGTCTGCCGAGAGTTAGATTGTGCAGCATTTGGGGTGTATGTCAATCGCCAAAGGCTTGGCCATTGCTCAAACCTCGCTTTCAGCAAACACTTTCTCCTGTAAAATTCTTGAGAACAAGGAGATAAGTCTCTGTGCCCCCTTGTAAGTGACATTCAAATCACCTCCTTTTCCAGCCGTGTTTCAATTGTATTTGGACCTTTGTTCATAAGGTTTCCTTAATGTGTAGAAGAATGACCACTTTATTGGTCCTATTATGCAAGTGCACATTTATCAATATTTTGTGTGCTATTTTTCATATTTTTGAGTTTGAGGTATCCAGGAGTTTTGGTATGGTCTTGCTTTTTTTTTTTGCCAAGATGCGCCAATATTGTTTGCGCAAATAACTTGGGGAGCATATTGTATGGGAAACGTCCTCCATATGAAGACTCTGAAGGGCCTGATCTATATGGTCTCATGTTTTAGAAAATAGTGGTTAATTATAACAATATTGATTCAAACTTAGTTGAGGGAAGCTCTGGTTTGACAAAGGCGGAGATCAGCCCCTTTCATAGTTTAACACAGGATGAGATGCTCTGATAATTAGGGGTTCGTTTGTTTCGTCAGATATCTCTCTATGCAAGGGAGATTTCTGCGAAACCAGATGCATACCTAGCAAGCATGAAGCCACCTTTTCCCCATCTGGTGGCGTGAATATTTTAAATTTCCTGTTTGCTATTTACCCATGAAACAGACATGGGAAAGCGGCTGGGTGTAAGATTTCCCACTAACCAAACCTGCCTGCGCCCTTGTAGAAAGAAGATGGATTTGCCAGTTATCAATGGGGGAACTGAGAGCTTCCATGTAAGGCAGGAGGGTGTATGCCTGACATATGCTCTTTGTTCATGTCTTTGTGAATTGAAGTGTTAATTCCTCAGTCAGATTACAATGGCAACCAGATGATTGCACCAAGACCACTTATTCAAGGGCACGAGGTGGACGGACGTATACGCTGATACGCATATATGCCGGCGCATGCTTGTTTATATATATGGAAAACCTACAACGTGTTCATCAATGTTCAAAATTTATCACAAGGTCATAGATGTCTGATAGTGTTTGAATTTT
>NW_006494910.1:6742083-6778701 GCF_000471905.2 Amborella trichopoda | reverse complement strand
CTATATCATTGTAAATTGTTTGTTCTATATGTAATGGTTGATATAGTCTATTTTTATATATAATGTTGCATAAATAAATTATTTTTGTCAGTAGAAACTAAAATATTTTTGCCAGTAGAAGTATTTTGCATTAACAATAAAGATAACTTCATGAACTACCCCTACACATTATCACTACACATGGTGATTATTTTTCATGTTGAATTGTCAGGTTAATTTTTAACTATTTACATATTAAAACAGTTAAACCATGGCAAGATCTAGGGACGACCCTGCATGGCAATATGGGGTCAGACTTGATCCCAACAAAAAAGACAAAATTATTTGTAATTACTGCCAAAAAGTGATAAGTAGTGGGATGCATAAGATCAAGCAACACTTGGTAGGGGTTAAGGGAGATGTTTTTGCGTGTAATAGTATCCCTAGTAATATAAGAAAGCAGATGGCGGTCATTTTCAAGGTTGCTAAAGGTAAAAAAAATTACAAAGCAGAAGATGGATGAGGAGAGAGCTGGTTTATATATGCCATCGAGCGAGAATGATCCAGAAGAGCAATATAATAATGACTTGGAGATGGCCACAAAAATGAGTTTACAGGAAATGTACCAGAGGGAGCAGGTTTAGAATGCTTAGTGGTTATGATATGAGCATGCATGGTGGGCCTAGCTTAAGCATTCATGGCAGGCCCAGCTTAAGCTTGCATGACGGGTCTAGCTCGAGCATGTATGGCGGGCCCAACTAGAATATGTATGGAGGGGTTGGTGGCAATATGTATCCAGAGGAACAGAATGTTGAAGAAATTGTTCCTGGCTTATCTATGAGTACTAGTATTGCAGGTCATGGTTGTATAGACCCATTTCTCTCAAAGCTTAAGTCACAACAAATGACCCTCTAAGGCATGGTGAAAGGTACGAGAAACATGTTGGGCAAATATGTTGGTAAATGGTTCTACGATAAAGGGATCCCCTTTGATGCAGCCAATAGCCCATATTTCCCACTTATGGGCAACGCAATCCAGAGAGTCGGGCCCAAGGTAAAGCTCCTGACTGCATATGAGCTCAATGGGCCGATCTTGAATGAAGAGGCAGAGGAAGTTAGAAAGTGAATTGAAAAATATAAATAGAGCTGACCAAGAACATGCATTGCTCTCATAAGTGATGGTTGTTTGAATAAAGTTAGCAAAAAAGAGTTTCTTAACTTTTTGGCCTATTCCCCAAAAGGTACAACCTTTTTGTCTAGCAGAGATGTATCAGGGATAAAGAAGGATGCAAACTTCTCGGTACTACTATATGATCAGATAGTGGAGGAGGTGGGAGATATTACAGATAATGTGTGTGCATGTGTTTCTGCAGGCAGCAAGTTGATGGATAAGAGGAAGCATCTAGTATGGACCCGTTGTGTTGCCCACAACATCGATCTTATGTTAGAGGATATCAGTGAGATCAAAATTATGAAGGATACTCTACAGGAGCGAGGTTGGTGTCAAGATTTATATATAACCACTCTAAAATCTTATTTTTTTTCAGAGAACAGCCTAAGAAAAAGAGATAATCAAGCCTGCCATAACCCACTTTGTGACAGATTACTTGGCTGTGGACTCCATTCGAGAATCTGAAGGTGCATTAAAGAGATTGTTTACCAGTGAAGAGTGGTTAAATGACCGCCTCTCGAAGTCCAATACCGGGCTAAAAGTGGACGACATAGTCTTAAATAGGAGGTTCTGGTCTCGATGTTCTAGTGTTGTAGAGGCCACTGCCCATTTGGTCACGATATTAAGAATGATGGATGCTGACAAGAAAGCTGTCATGGGCATCTTTTACGAAGGTATTGAGAGGGCCAAATCAGCTATTGGGGAGAAGTGTAGTTTTGCTAGTAAAGTGATCGAGATTATAGAAAGAAAGTGGAACACCAAATTTGGCTGTCCAATTCATTATGTAGGTACATATATATTTATATCCTTAGAATGTTTAATTCTAAATTATTTTTTTATGGAATTTTAAATGACCTTTTTCTATCTACATATTTTCTAGGTTACTACTTCAACCCAAAATTTTTATATTTGATACCTAAACATCCCCACAAGATTATGGAAGGGGTCAGACACATTATTGCTAGGTTGAAAAGAAGCCATCGAAACCAAGTAGCAGCAATACAAGAGGTACTATTTAATATTTGAGTAAGAACTTCATTGAGTTGTTACATTTGTGAGGAATAATGCACTCAAATAAAATATGTTGTTTTAGCTGCCTTTGTATAAGGATGCTATAGGATCCTTCAGAATTAGAATTGTAAAAAATTTTCAAAATAAGATGGATCCAGGTTAACTCCTAACTAATATGTTGTTCATTCATATATTTAATTTTATGAATTGTTCTTGCCCTTATAATTCTTTTTGCATTTTAATCCAGCTGAATGGTGGGAGATATATGGTAGTGATGCATCTCACCTAAAGAGGATAACAATCAAGGTGCTCTCCCAGACATGTTCTGCTACTTGATGTAAGCGAAACTGGAGTACATTCTAATGGTTGCACACTACTAGGAGGAATCGACTCGCTTTGGAAATGCTTCATAAACTAGTCTACATTCATTATAACTGAAACCTCCGAGAGCGACAAATAAGAAGGAAGCTTGAAGACTACGAGCCGATAGACTTGGACAAAATATTTGTCACAGACACAGCAGAATAATGGGTAGTAGAAGAAGTGGAGCCAGTGTTGCACAAACGAGCGTTCCTTGAGGCTATCATTGAGGAAGATCTTGAAGAATGTGATATGCAGCATGAAAGAGGAAGCAGCCCGCCAACATATCCACAATTAGTCAGAGATGTCGGTGATATTGCAGCTAATGAAGGAGAGTGGGAAGGGGGTCTAAGGAAAAATAAGAGAGATGATGATTTTGAGGCCACCCTATCCCAACCAAATTATTCACATATCAAGTCCCAACATCAAGAGGGTAGGGACAAGAACGATAGTGTAGGTGAACATGAAGGATGGACAAGCTTTGGGGATTTTGGATTAGGAGTACAACAAAACACTAACACTCATGGATTTGGGTATAATCAGGTGCCCACTAATTTGGATGATTCGTTCTTAGATCGAGTCAATGAATTGTCACGCAAATTCAATCAATGGCACCAGCGTGACCAAGATAAAGAACGATGTTGTCTGTCATTTTATTTTTAAGTCATATGCTACGAATTGTATGCTTTATTATAGCCCATGTATGATGATATATTTAATTCATAATAATTCTATGCTTATCCTTTTGTGTGATGTAAATTAAATAGTAAACAGTAGTTCATGTAGGGAAAGAACATATCAATATCCGCATATTCAAGAAAAAAAATGAAAATTCTTATGGAGTACCCCCATTTCTAATTGGATTCTTAAAAAAAAATAGTTATAATGAATTTTAATAATTTTTTTGGATTTCTTTTAAAGCTCAATTCGACCGATTCGGCTGATTCTCGATCTGAATCACCGATTCACCGATACATATGGGTTTTTGAGGTGCTCGATCCGAGACACTGATCTGTTTTTTAAACCACTAGTTAGGTGTATTTTTAGTTATATTCATGACTATGTATATTCTAACGAACCCTCAATGGGAGATTGAGATGATCATGACTAAAATGATATGCCCAAGGTTAAGTATATCTTTAAACATTTATGAGTAATGGCTTTAATGCAAACTCAATAAGGATATGCGAATTGGATGAGTAATTCCCTAGAAGTTCTGGTTTGAAATGATGGATATGCTTCTTAGTCATATATAAGACCAAGCGAATGATTGTTCAATAGAGTGAAGATATTGATAAGAACAAATCCTATAACGCACGTTGGATAGTTATCTTAACACACGGTCGATTAAATACGAGCATGGTTCTTGATAATACTTACTTAGATATACCCCATATGATATGAAATATGTGATGTGATCAAGATTCGCCATATGAAGGTCTTGATATGCCTAAAGAGTATTGATTTGTTAATTAGTCCATAAATGTTCCAACATACGACCGAGAAAGATATGATGAACATAGTTTGTCAGCCAAGGATATTCAAGGTTGGCACAAGAATCGAAGCCATATCGTTTTGGGACAAGTTCTAGGATATATACACTCCCAATGCCTGATATTCATGTCCATGTGATATATTGAGGAACTAGATACAGTTTGATTTCTGAGTGTTTGCAGTCAATTAGCATAAATGATAACTTACGAGCAATGATTCTTTTAATTCGTCAGTTAAAAAATGTGGGGTTCTAAGAGATGGAGCATAAGAGTAACATCGCTATATGCTGATATACTGAGGTAAATCCCTGAAGATATACATGTTAAGGCCTATTATGCCTTAAAGTTCAAGAGTGGTATAACTTGGGTAATATTTAGACTTGGCTTAACCCATGTTCGTATCCACTGTCATTTAAGATACGCTTTGACTAACACCCCAGAACTTTATGTTTTGGAATTAAAGTGAGATGTTTAAGGAACTATGCTCGAGGCATTATAACCCTCATCCTGAAATTTCATATCAATCGAAGGTGGCTTAACCCATCATCCATATTGCCCGGTGGTTAAAGCCTTGAAAGTCGTATACCTCGTGCGTTACAGTCAGGATGATATATAATCACCAAAATTAGGATTTCTCCCTCGATATGAGGAATTTTATCATAGGATTGGGGCTATTATATTCTTGACTTGATTCTCTATCACCCCTAAAAGGTGTGAGAATATTTGATGCATATGGAGGAAGCAATTTCATCCTTAATTCTCTAATAGTGTTGATGCATATTCCAACATAAATGCATTGACTTTGAAGGATCGTATCTCCTTCATTGAAAGTCCATTTTTAAAAAGATTTAAATCACTGGGTTCATCACTGAGCTTTCTTTAATCTCATCAATTGTCGTGATTAAATGATGCGCATGGAGAGAACAATTAAAGATATACGAAAATGTGTCCTACTGAATAATAGAACTTGAACGAACATGCAATGAAGAACCAGCAATGTCCTGGTTTTTCTTGTTGGACTTAGTATCTGCAAATTCGAAATTCAAAGTTAAAGATAATTATCGACTGGATGTATGCTTGTCATTAAAGATACGCTAATTGCAAACAAATTAAGCAACTTGAAGAGATAAGCATGAATTTAGCTATAATATTTGTTTATAACTAAGTTGAATGCAAAAGGACCAGCTAGCGAATTCAAATTCACAGAGGATGGAGATAAGCATAAGATCAATGAGCAAGTTCAAATTCACGTGAGACCAGGTTCAAGTTCGTATGAGACCAGTTAAACAAATTCAAATTCACGAAGAATAACTCGCAAATTCAAATTTACGAAAAGAATGAAGATAAACATAAAGCCCGGTTCATGAATTCAAATACAAACTGATATGAGGAATCAATGCAGAAGTCAAAGAAAGGATAGACATCGTCAGGATATCAACAATTATGATTATCAAATAAGATTAGAGCTTGTCGCTTCATGAGGATTATATAAACCTTGTTGAAAATCAAGAGAGGGGTTCACATTCCTTTTTTGCCACATTTTATTTGTACACTCTAAGCGCTAGACATTTATTAGTGAGAGAGAGAGAGAGAGAACATTGATTGTAATATGTAGAAGGGAGAGAGATTTGTTCTGTACTTCAAGTACCCACTTGAGGGCCGCTCTCAAAGAAGGAAGTAGACACAAGAGTAACATCCCTATCTTAGATCAGATATATGGGTTGATGTCCCTTTGATGTTATTTCCCTTTATTTGATATATCTGTATGGCTTTCTTCCTAGAAACGAATGTATATATCTAAAGCCTAGAATCAAGGGTCGTTGGCCTTATTTCTTTTTATTTGGTTAATGTAAATTGTAACAAGGGATTAAACCCCTATAACTATTATGTTCCCAGTAATATATATAAGAAAACCTGTATTTCTGTTATATGGAAATGTGTGGGCGAATTTGGCCCCAAATGTGATGTTCTCTGGTGAAATTAATTGGTGTCTATATTTGTTTTGAATATCTTAAAGCACTTTTTTAAGCATCGCACTTTTCGAAGCGTCCATTTTTTTTGGAGGCAAGAGTGATATTAGTCAGTGGGATCCACTGTCGTCATATTTATTTCTTCTTATGATGGATCATCTTAATTGGATGCTTGATGAGTCTTTTCTTAATAAGTCCCTGCCTCTTGCTCTTCCTTCTGGTTGCAATTATAGGGTCAATCATCTTCTCTATGCTGATTACGCTCTTATCTTTTGTGGTGCCACAGATCAAGGAGCCTCCTCTATGAGGCATATTTTGGATGATTTTTGCAAGGTCACTAGCCAGAGAATAAATGATAGTTAAAACAAGGCTATATTCTTTGGTGTTCCTGATCATGTAAAAACTCAGATTGTGAGCCTATTACAATTTAGAATAAGCGAATTATCTGTCAGATATTTCGGGCCGCCTTTATTCCATGGATCCTTGAAGCATTTGCATTGTCAAAACTTAATTGGGAAGATCTTTAGTAAGATTAGCTCATGCCAAGCCTTATCCCTCTCTTGTGTTGGATGGTTATAGTTGCTCGAGTCTATTTTAAGTACTTCGGCTATCTATTGTTTGTTTTCTTTTATTCTTCCAAGGTATACATGTAGCATCATTAGGAGGTTGCAACACAACTTCATATGGGCTAGGACTATTGAAAATAGGGGATTTCATTTAGTTAATCGGAGCACGTTATGCCTGAAACGAGAGGAGGGGGGACTAGGACTTCGTTATGTTATGGATTTTAACCTGGCTGGTATGATGAAATTGGCATGGAGAATCATTTCCAACCCATCTTCTCTATATGCAAAGTTCATCAAACATAGATATTTCCACAATACCACAAGTTGGTATTCCAAGTCAAGAATCTGCTCGCATGCATGGAGAGGTATAGTTTTGGACATAAATAGACTGTAATTTAATGTTAAATGGTTGGTTGGTAATGGAAAACCCTATTGACTTCTGTAATGACTCATGGTTATCCAAACAGTCATTGATGGAGATCTTTGGCACATAAACTATCTTGGATATTGGTTCCTCAGCCATGGTCAAGGTGTATGATTTCCTGGAAGGTGCACCTCTAAGCTGGTACCTTCATCATCTTTTGTCTCTCTTTCACAGGAAATTTCTTCTCATGGTCTGCCTAACCATCCACTCAAAGATTAGCTTGTCTGGATTCATGCAGCGAATGTTCTTCTCTCAGTAAGAAGAGCTTGAGAATATATTCAAAGTGATGCGCCTATGAAATCTTCCTTCAGAGCCTTATGTGGTCGACATCTCTTTCTAAGGTGAAATGGTTCACCTGGCTAGCTTTATATTCCAGGTTACCCATTTCGTCTCTAACATAATTGAGGGGCCTTGCTTCAACCTCCACCTGTCTCTTGTGCTCAGGTCATATCATTGTGCAATGCTCATAATCAAAACTTATTTGGAGATCCATTCTTTACGAATTTGGGAAGTGGTTCCCCCTTGAGCAGACAACAGGACCCTGATAGGCAAATGGGTTAAGTTCAGGTCTCGATCCACAGGTACACAATTTTTTAGTTGTGCTTTTCATTATTATTTTGAGGCTTTGGATGGAGCGGAAATCTCAAATCCATGGTGGAGGGAATACGCCTAGGGAGCAACTCCTACAACATATTTTTCATTGGGTAAGATCATGGCAAAAGTCCACAATTGGGCTTTCCATTCTTTTATAGCTTCCAATCTTAACCTTCATTCGAGTTTGGTACCTCCCCATGTTCATATTCATGTGGCATGGTTGCCTCGTCCTCTAGGTTTTTTCAAGCTTAACATTGATGGGGCTTAAAGGAGAAATCAAGTAGCGTCGAATGTGGAGGTATCATTAGAAGTGATGCAGGTGGTTTCATTACGTCTTTTGCAGCACCTTTCGTTATTATTGACAACTAAATTCTATGCACTTGAGAAAGGTATTTCCCTAGCAATAGAATTGAACTATGCATCTTTTGTTATTGAGAGTGACTCCAATCTTCTTGTTGATTCTATGTATTATCGCCACAAGGCTCCTTGGAGATTATGCATAATTTTGGAGATTACAAATCCAAACTAGCATCTTTTGCATATCGACAATGGAACGTTCAACATGCTTATATGGAGAACAATATGGCTACAGACTCTCTAGCCAAAGTAGCAGTTTCCATGAATGAAGCAATGATGTGTTGTGCTCATCACCAGTTTTTGTTACGCCTTTCATTTTATCTGATGTTGCTAGTGTCCCCCCAAGGGTTGTATAACATATGTTCATGTAACATCTTTTTGGTTTCTTGATAAAAAGGGTAGGGGCCTGATATCCTCACTTATTCACCTAAAAAAACAACGAAAAATTATAGATACCCTCTATTTTCAACTTTCTACACATCCTACCCCCCAATACTTTTTGTATTATAACACTATTTTTTCTTCTATTTACCTCCCCCTCCCCCAATCAAATAGTCAAACATTTTGAGACTAAAATGTCCTTTTTACCTCTCTTCCCATTTTTTCTCTCTTTATCATTTTAGACACATGAACCTCTCTTACTTTCTCTCTCTACCATTCTCTGCCCATCCTCTCTCTTTCTCTCTACTCATTTCTCTTTCTCTCGACCCTCCCTTACTTTCTCTCTCTACCCTCTCTCATTCTTTCTCTCTCTACCACTCACTTGCCCGTAATGTAGTCCGACACAAAAAAAAGCCGGATCGCATTGGATTCCAATAACCTTCATATACCCATAATGAGGTTCAACACACCTTGTGATGGACCTCATTATGGGCATATAAGTGGTAAAGAGAGAAAGAATGAGGGAGGATGTAAGGACCCAAAATTTTCTAACATATGATGATGCACCGCCGAGTTATCGGCACGGGTGATCTGGCGCGCAAACGCTGCCAAGCGCGCAGCATTACCGCCACACACGGCGCTGCCGTGTGTATTGCTGCGGTGCACGGCACTACCGTGTGTGTTGCCGTCGTGCAGGGTGCTGTCGTGTGCATTGTCGCCATGTGCGACGGTGCTGTGTGCATTATCATCATGCACGACACTGCTGTGTGCGTTGCTGTCATGCACAATGTTGTCGTGTGTGTTGCCGTCGTACACGATGCTGCCGTGTGCATTGCCGCTGTGCAAGATGTTGTCGTGTGTGTTGTCGTCGTGTGCGACACTGCCATGTGTGTTGCCGTCGTGCACGACGTTGCCGTGTGCGTTGCCCTTGTGCGTGACGCTGCCATGTCCATTGCCGCCATGCACGATATTGTCGTATGCATTGCCATAATGCGTGACGCTGCCGTGTGTGTTGCCGTCATGCGCAACGCTGTTGTGTGTGTTACCACCGTGCGTGATGTTGCTGTGTGCACTGCTGCCGCGCGCGACGCTGCTGAATGTGACTCTCTGGGGGGAACTTCTTCTATCTCTCATGATTGTTGCATGCCTATGGAGTGCCATGTAGCACTTGCATGCCCCTTGATTGCCACTTGTCTGTTGCTTGTTGCTGCCCCCTCTATTAAAACCCCCTTTCTCACGCCTCCAAGAGTTTGCTCTCTCTCACCCACATCCTCACTCTCTTTAACTTAGAACCTTAACCTTGAGTCATCCTTGGAGCTTGGTACTTTGAAGAGAACCTATGTGGAGCATTTGGGAGTTTAACTTAAGGCTGTAAGTAGATCTAGTTCCCATGTTTCATGCTTTTTGTTTACTTAGCTTATCAAAGTGTGGAATTTCAAGCATGAATATGAATGTGATTGTGAAAATGAATGTGATTGAAAATATGAAATCTTGTTAGTATGCGCTCTGTTTTTCGAAAACTGTGACTCCCATTTGTGTAATTGTTTGAGTACAAAAAATGTCTCTGTTGATCACGAAATTTTCTAAAAAGTACCCATTTGAGTCTATTTTAAGATGGAAAAGACCTCTTGCCAATATCTCTTTTGGTTTGAAAGTTATTATGCATTTTTTGAAGTATGTCATAATTGTGAAATGATTTTCCTATAACTCTGTGTGTTTTTGTGTGGAACTGTTCAATAACAAAAATATATCAGAATGAGGTCAAACTACTTCTAAATGAAAGATAAATGAGTCTACTCTAAACATAGTTTTGGAACTATGATAAAATTTTGTGGATTGGAACTTATGCTTATTTTTATATGAGAATGTCACATTAGAAAATTCTACTGTTAAGACATGAATTTTCTAGAACTATGACTCCCCTTTGTGTGATCAATTGAGTATAAAAACCACCACTACTGATCACGAAATTTTATGGGAGAGTACCACTTTGTGTCTATATTAAGATAATAAAGACATTTTGCTAATACCTATTTTGGTTTGAAAGTTATTAAGTATTTCTGAAGTATGTTATAACTGTGAAATGATTTTCTAAGAACTCTGTATATTTTTTTGTGGAACTGTTCAATGACCAAATGTATCAGAATGACATCAAACCACATTTAAATGAAAGATAAATGAGTCTATTCTAAAAATAATTTTGGAATCATGATAAAACTTGGTATCGATTGGAAGTTATGCCCATTTTTCTATAGGGATATCATACTGAAAATTCTGCTGTGAAAATAGCAACTATACTCAAAGAATATCAAGCAGTTTGATAAGTTTTAATCCAAATTTTGGGGTTATGAAAGTTGTGTCTTTATGAGCCTAAATTGTTGAAATTGGTCTCTTGTCCAAATGATTTCTGAATTCATCATAGGCCCTTAGATGTAAATTGAGTTCACTGTGAAAAACCAAAAACATAGTCTGAAGATGTCTATTAGGCTAATGAGCTTGATGATATGTAATATGCTTTGGACATATTGTTGTTTGATGTGAACCTGTCTCTATTATGATATACGTGCATGAAAGCATGCTCTGTTATGAAATGGATGCCTGATAATGAGGCCTACTCTATTATGGAATGAATGCATGCTATGTTATGATATGAATGCATGATAATGAGATAAGTTCTGTTATGATATGGATGCATATTGTAAGACATGTTCTGTTATAATAGGATATGCACATTCTCTAATATGATATGCGCATGCTCTGACATGATATGAAAGCAAGCTCTGTGATGAAATGATGTGTATAAGGCATTATGCAATGGGTTATCCATTGGTAGTGCAATGTGATATGATAAGAAATGTGTAAGCAGTGTTTTAAAATGCAGGATGCGGCCAAAAGCGGTGGAGGGGCCGATGCGGTGATGCGGCTCGATGTGGCCCGGATGTGGGTGCATCTCGACGATGCAGTCAATAAATGTAAAAAAAGTTCTAAAAATTCTAAAAAAAGATGTTAATGCATAGAAAAAATATATGGATGTGTTATGTGATAGTAGGTATTTTAGTTTAATGATTAACTTCAAAATTATTAGTTGTCGGAAATTCTGTATCCAATTATCCACTATCCCTTGATAGAAACTAGAAACTAGAAACTTGAAACTAACTTCATAAAACATTCAACAATAAACAACCATAAGCACAACCATAAGCATAACCATCAACAACCATAACATAAACAACCATAAGCACAAAATAGTGAATTAGTGATATTACAAACAAAAAGTCAAGCTTAAGATGAGTTAATAGTTAATAACTTAATACAGTCATCCATGTTGAGAGTCAATTTTGAAATTTGAAGTCAAATTTTCAAATATCAATCAGATAAGTCATCTTGAGATTCGTCATGTGCATCATCAATATCATCATCGATGGCCTTCATGTATTCTTCTTCCTCGGTCTCCTTTGAGTCAGCTTCCTCCTTCTCTACCTCTGAAGCTAATGTGCAAGTGCCACTAGACCCAACAACTCCTCTACTTCTTTGTGCTCTAGTGTTAGGTCGATCTTCTTCATTAGCTCCTGTTGCTAGCTCGATATCAAGCCATGTAAGATCATCACCCTCAAACACACTCTCTTGCCTTGGATCCATGATCCACTCACTTGTGGAACCACCACCAGCTTCATACAATTGAATAGGGTTGAGCTTCATGTGATTTTCATACATCTCCCTAAGCCACTCATTATACCGCATATAAACCAAATCATTCAACTTTTTTTGCTCTAACCTATTTCTTTTTTTTGTATGGAGTTGTGGTAGAAATGTTGAAATTAGATAAATTAGATTTTAGAAATTCAAATTAGAAAATTGAAATTCAAGAAATAAGGATTAAGGAATAAGCAGTAAAGGACTTACATTCTCTAATGCACCCCAATTGCGTTCACAACCAGATGAACTACATGTGAGATTCAATACTCGAATAGCGGGACGTTGTAGATTTTGTGTCTCGCTTCCATATAATGCCCGCCATGTAGCTATATAATATTTTATAATTTAGATTATAGATAAACAAATAAACTATGGAACTATCCATAAAGTCAGAGACAAGTAAGGTTACTTTTGACCTTTACCTGGATCTGTAGTGTCTTTATTTCCAGTAACAATATCTCTCCTAAAGTTTCTCAATGGTAACTTGAACTTAATCATGGCTTTGGATCTCATTCTGGATATCTCTGTCAAGCACATTTAAGAACCCACCATTTATTACACGATCTGACTCAATAGATGGGTGCTTGTAGTGAAGAGATGGGTTTAGAAAGTAACCAGCGGAATGGAGGTGCTGTGAAGCTGGGTATCCCATCTCCTATCAATAATTTCAAATATAGCCTTACGCATAGTTTCATCATCCTTTAAAACATCATTTATTTCAGCTCTTGCCCTAGTCATTGCCTCATGTATGTAGCCCATGGCGCGCTTCGCATCACCATCAACTAGTAGAAGCACTCTCACTAAAGGGCGAGACACCTCCAATGCGATAATTATTTGACTCCAAAATATTCAGAATAAATTTTTCAGCCTTTCTTCCATCCTTATGCTTTGACAATTTGCTTTGACTCCATTGCTCTGAAGCAAACATAGTCCTCAAGGTACTTTTTTGCTTGGCTAGGCTTTGAAGAGTGAGAAATGACGTGGCAAATCTAGTGATACCTGATCTCACTAATTCTCTCTTCTTTGTAAAAGACCTCATCATGCTTAGGACTATGGTGTGATTGTAAATAAATCCAACAACAAATATAGCTCTTGAAATCACCCTACTAAATAAAGATGTTGTACCCATTTCTTTAAGCATAAGATTAACACTGAGCTGTGCAAGTAGTCCAAAACATATACGTCCTTTTCAAAGTCAATAAATGCTCAGCTGCAGCATAATTGGTACTATTGTCAGTGACAATTTGTACCATATTTTGCTCTCCAACAAACTCGACAATCTCATCCATAAAAGCACAAAAGTATGTAGTATCATGTGACTTGTCTGATGCAGCAACAGACTTAACAAAAAAAGTACTTGTTGGGCAGTTAAACAAAAAATTAATGAATTCCCTTGACTCCCCATGGGATCAACCATCACACATAATAGTGCCCCCATATTTCTCCCATCCTTCTGTCTGAGAAATCAAATTTTATTCACATCAAATATAACGTCCTTCAACAAGGTCTCCCTAACCTCATGTAGTGAAGGAGGAACAAGTCATGGGCCCTATTGTCCAATTTTCTAGACCATACATGCAAAATTATCCAGAGTTAGTATTAAAAGGAATGCTGGCCATGTAAATCCACTTATGTACCGACTTCCTCTGTTATTTCTTATATCTATTTTCAATTGTGGTTTTTTTAGTTTTTTTCTTTCCTGAACCATAATTTCAAGGCTAAGGGGGGGAAAAACATCCATTGGCCCCTTAGAGAGAGGTGTTCTTCTATCAACACTACCACCAATATTTATAACCCTCTCTCTTAAGGTTGGAGTATGAGTACCCATTTACCTCAAAGCAACTTCAGACATATCATCATCATCAAGAACATCATCATCAAATAATTGCATATCATCAAGTAATTCTTTTATTTTCATTTTTCTCTTCTCTTTATCTTTTTCAATCAATCCAAATATTCTTTAATCTCATTTTTTATATCATCTGTAGCTTGTGAGCATACTCTTACATTCCCAGAAATTCTTGCTAAATTGTCTTTTTGTCAAAAAATACCACCCATATAAGTATGAGAAAAGTTTATATAGAGTCGAGGCTCTAAACAATCAAATTCGAGCCTACCTCAAAAATTTCACTAGAAGAGGTTGTTTTGATGCCCAGATATCCTCAAATTGATCATCTCGACATCAAGATGCATGGACATGAGAAAAAAATGGATTTCAACTTTTGAAAATAGTGTATTTTGTAACACATATTTTGACCGTCAATTTTCAAGATTTTCAGGTTTTTATAGATCTCTCAATCTATACTATTTTTTAAGTTTTAAACTTTATAAATAAATATGATAATATATTTTAAGGCTGTCAAAAATATTTCCAGTATTAAAACCACATTTCTCAACACTATTTAAAGGTAGACTCTAATTTGATTGTTTAGAGCCTAGGCTATATACAAATCGCACCCTATAAGTATTTCCACACAGCAAGCATATCACACAATTTCTATCGTTTGGATTTTTTAGTTAACATATTTTCCAGCCGGATCCTTATTACTAGAACCTTGGGAAGAAGACATTGCCCCAAAAATAGGTATAACAGTATTATTGTACAAGAAGGAATAAAAATTTACCGACTCTGTGAAGCAATGCTTGATTTCTTCACGGCCTCTGAAACCCTCGATTTCTTATCACAAATTTATCGTAACGTCCGCAAATCAACAATCAAAGGCATCCAATGAACATCCAAGTATCAAACAACAGCCAAATCGAAGATTTTAGTGAAACGAAAATTTTCACCTAAATTTTTTTTCCCCTCTATTTGATACAGAAAAAGCCACAAAAGTGTCTGAAAATCTTCATTTAGGGCCCCTAATACCCCCCTTACCCCCCCCCCCCCCCCCCAAACCAATAGTTTCCCTAACATTTTGATGGTAAAATAGACCATTTTGCCCACTGTAGCAGTGGGATACGGTGTTATGCGGGATGCGGATACGATGCGGCGCATATGCAGTCGCATATGTCAAAAGCACATATGTGTTTGTTTCTGATGCGGATGCGAGCTCATTCCGCATGATGCAGGAGCATTTTAAAACCATGTGTGTAAGGTACTATGCAATGGGGTTATCCATTGGTAGTGTAATTAGATATGGTAAGAAAGCGGTATGACGCACTACGCCATGGGCCATCTGTTGGCAGTGTGTGATGATATGATAAGAATGTGATATGAGGCACTATGCAATAGGTCACCCATTAGTTGTGTAATGTAACATGATAAGAAAGTTCGGCCGGCAGTTGAAATCTTTCCTTGACTCCAGATGATAGGGAGTTAGGATGTGAGTCACATGGGAAGGTCGTGCCCCCCAATATGTGTATAGGGCACTACGCAATGGGTTATCCATTGGTGGTGTAAGCTAGAGAACAAATGAGGGTTGTGTCTTGCAAGGCCACCGCTTATGAAAAGCCCCAAAGCACGTTGGGGACTGTGTATGTGTGTGTGAAGACATTATAAAATGGGTCATCCATTTGTCATTGTTTTTCCTCATGAGTGAATGTAGAAGTCCTAAGCAATAGGATTGGCTTAGCCTGATGGATAGGGCTTCTACTTCGGGAGTAAGAGAAACTAGGGAGTGAGTTAGTTAATAATTGTTGATAATTGCCTAAATCCGTCAATATGTTAAGACTTGTATGATTGAATGACTATATAGACCTATATTTCGTATCATACATGATTGATCTGATTTGTCATTGCTTTACTATGAATTATGCACTACACACTAGTAGAGATGATTTTGACACATTTTATAAGAATTGTATAACACCCTGAGTATTGTTATGAGAGAATGTTCATAAGCAAGAAGACTTGGCAACTTGATCTATTTACTGAGCTTTACAGCTCACTCTTTTATCTTCATCTATATAGAGCGATAGCCACGGGTGAAGGATGGGCGGTTTGGTGATTGCAGCTGGCGGTTGGAGCTTCGTGCTTTTGTGAAAGTCTTTTATCTACAATTGTATGTTTTGGATGGCAGTGGCCATATAGTTCTTGTCTATTTTTGAAGTCATGTAAATGGTTTTGGGCCTTTGAAGCTTTGGACATGTTTGTAATACCTTTGGATCTCTTTTATATATATTTATACCATCCGGAGCTTAGTTGTCAGTTTTTATTTGCTGTTGTATGTTTGAATTTTTCTTTTCTTTCGTGGTCTACTTTGATTCATTCTTCTTAAAGCATTGAGTACACTCCCACCTGAGTGGCATTCGCTACCTCTGGTCGCGCCCCCGTACCCTGTTGCCCTCCGGCTAGTAAGGTAAGACGGTGGGGGGGGGGGCGGGGGTCGTGACAGAGGGTAGAGAGAGAAAGAGAGATAGAGAGAGTGAGTGAGGGAGGGTAGAGAGAGAAAGATAGAGAGAGAAACAGTGAGGGAGGGTAGAGATAAAGAATGAGAGAGTAGAGAGAAAGAGTGGGCAAGGTTAGAGAGAGAAAGAGAGATAGAGAGAGAAACAGGTGGAGAGAAAAAGAGAGAATGGGTGGGAGAGAGTTTTTGGTAACTAGAGAGAGAGTTTTAGAGAGAAATATAAAAAATATGTTGAAAGGGGAAGAAAGAGTAAAAAAATGGCATTTTGGTTTCAAAATGCTTTGACTATTTGACTGGGGGGTAAATACATAAAAAAATAGTGTTGGGGTTTAAGGCATTATCGAAAAAATATTAAGGGATTAGGATGTGTAGAAAGTTGAAATTGAGGGGAGTATCTATAATTTTCCCAAAAAACAAATATCAAAACACATATTGATAGCATTGCAACATTAGATAATTAACTGATACCGTGGACTATTACCATGACTGCTAATCTTCTTCTAACCTGGAGCTCTACAGGTGAAACTACACACAGTGACACACATTCATTCACACTCTAGACCTTCACACATACGTACTTGCACTCATAGGTACATTCATACATATTTTGCTTTGATTTAGCATATCTAGACTTACATTAGCCATTTTTATCTTATTCTGATAGGAGCATCTACAATATATGTATTTTTTAGTGTTTCCACTCTATTCTTATTGTAGTATCGGTACCAGAAACTAAAGGTAGAACTTTGGAGGAGATTCAGTTGTCTTACAGATGAGCCTACTTTGGTCAATCCTTTGATATGAAAATGTGTGATCATCTTATGCTGAGAATTGGACTCTGAAGCATTTGGGGTGTATGTAAATAGCCGATGGCTTGGCCCTTGCTCAATCCTTGCTTTAAGCAAATACTTTTTCTTGTAAATTTCTTGAGACCAAGGAGAGAAGTCTATGTGCCCCATTTGAACGTTTGGCATTCAAATCGCCTCCTTTTCCAGCCGTGTTTCAATGGTATTTAGAACTTTGTTGATGAGCTTCACATCGAATTAATGCTTATGAAATGACTACATTATTGATCCTATCGTGTAAGCGCGCATGTATCAATGCTATTCATAATAATCACCATCCAAGCTTTATCCCAGCTATTTGGAATACCTATTCTTTTATTCTGTTCTATTAAAAGACATTCTCTTAGTTTGACCATAAATCACCGTACTTAGTTTTACTACTGCTGTTCATATCTTTTTAAGACTTCTCCTTGCACTTTATCACACCTCTTAACTCATGAGTAGTCCACCTAATTATACTTTCCCTCATCTTATCACCTGTTAAAGCTACTCCTACTTTCCCTCATAGTCAACCATCTCAATATTATTCATGTTTGATATATCCAGAGTTTTGGAATGGTCTTGCTAACATGCGTCTTTTTTTCCTAAGATGAACCAATATTTGTTTGCGCGAAGAATTTTGGGGGCATATTGCATGGGAAACCTCCTCCATATGAAGACTCTGAAAATCCTGCTCCATACTGTCCCATCTTTTTGAAAATAGTGGTTAATCATAATGAATATTGATTCAAAGTTTAAGCTTAGTTTAAGGGGAACTCTGGAGGTGGAGATCAGTCCCTTTCATAGTTTGACTCGAGAAGGATGAGATACTCTGATTGTTCGGAGTTCGTTTATTTCACCAAATATCTCTCGACACAAGGGAGATTTCTGCAAAACCGTTTGCCTACCTAGCAAGCATGAAGCCACCTTTCCTCTATGATGCCGTGAACAATTCACAATTCCTAGGTGTGTTTTTGTCCGGGAAGGGGGGAGATCCATATAATCCTAGAACAGATTTTAGTCCCGACCAATAATCATTTGGATCGACGAGATTAGAAATCGTTGGGTTTTAAAACACTAAATCAGACATGGGAAATTGACTGGGTGAGACACATTTCCCTATAACCATGTCTTCATAAATTGAAATGTTTACTCCTCCATCAGATTACAATAAGAAACAGATATGCAGATTTCAGTAAGACCAATTACTAAGAAGCACACAGAAATATTGTTTCATGACATGTACAGTTGGATTGTGAACTAGTGTTGGTGATGATGGTCATTGTTTTGTGGAAAAGAGGTATCAAGGAACCTATTAAGAAGCCTGTTATAGACACAGGGCCTCTCCAAGTGGACGAGGTGACCTGCCTTCTTAATGCCTTCAAATGTCGCCTTCTTCCCCAATTCCCTGATTTCACACCAAAAAAAAGCTTAGCTTCAACGGATGTTAGAGAAACAGAGAAGAATGAGGTCTTTATTCTTATGTTTTGAATGGGTACTCACTCTCTCATGTTCTTGGCCACTTCCAAGTTGAAAATTTGGTCCTTCTCGCCCCATAACAAGTGTATCTTCTGCAAGAAAACCAGAGAGAAAGGAATATGGATGAATCTTTACAAATTCTACGAGACAAAACAGAGGATCGCACAACGATAGAGAGAGAGAGAGAGATCTTTTCTGATTTTACCTGATATATGGGAAGATAGAGAGGGAGAGACAGAGAGAGAGATGTGTTCCGATTTTACGAAATAAATGGGAGAAAGTAAGTACAACCCACCTGGGTGAAATTGGGTATGGTGGTATCCTTGTTGCTCTCAATAAGAGCATCCAGGAGCTCAGCCCTTTGTTCTCTGTTGGTGAACATGACCTGTTCTCGCCACAAAAGAGCAGGATTTCATTCAGAGAGAACAGTGAGCAAAAGGCATCCAGAGAAAGAAATGGGGGACAAACAAACCAATCTGATGAGATAAAAGGGGACAAATAAGGTGTCTGGTGAGTGAAAAAAGTGAAAGTAAGCTTGTTGCAGGAGAATTGCAACAAACAAGCAGGCTAGTGAGAAAACATTCTGATTCTTGTGTGTGCGCGTGTGAGTGTGCGTGTGCGTGTGCGTGTGCGTGCCTTTGAGATGGAGAGAGACCTTAAGATAGTCCCTGTAAAGGCAATTAGGAAACCACAAGTTCTTATGAGTAGCCACTGATAACAAGGCCTTGAGCCCCTTCACATTAGTAGGAAGCAACAGCTCCGTGGATGAGGAGAACCCCAACCTGGCCATCGTCTCACCACTAATGGTATCAGTCATCGCCAAAATTGAACCCGAAATCACCAAATGCGAAACCATTTCAGGATAAAGCTCCGCCATCTTAAAAGCCACCATTCCTCCGTAGCTGAACCCAACAAGCGCGCATTTCTGAGCCCCAAGCTTGTTCAATGCCTTGGCCAAACAATGAGCTTGAAAAGAAGGCGAGCGATCGGAGCTTGAAGTTACTGAGCCACCAAAGAAGAGGAGGTCAGGGACATAAACTGAGAATTTTTTAGTGAGAGAACCAACTTGGAATTGCCATGTTACTATCCCTTCGGCCGCAAAACCATGGATGAGAACTACGTTCCCTTTGTGCTTGTTGTTCTTCTTGCTTTTGGGGGATGGAACCCAGAAGTTCATGGCGGTGCCTTCTTCTATTTCTACATTTTGTGGGGTAAGCCCGGCGAGCTTCATCAGTCCATGTAGGAGTGGTTTTTGGGCTGCTACCAAGTTCACCATCTTTCTCTCTCTACTTGCCCTGTTCTGTGCTCTCTCTCTCTTGTGATCTGTGTAGTTATTCTTCTCTCAGGAGCAGCAATTTGAGGCCTAATTTAAGTAGGAGAAGGGGGGATTCAGGGAGAGTTGGTGGTGGGTTTTTAATGGTATTCGATCGTGGGTCTCCTTGGTTTCTTCATTCGTCACTTAATGTCAGGTTCACGGTGTTATTGTTGAGAGAGAGAGAGAGAGAGAGAGAGAGAGAGATGGGTGTCTGATCACCCACGCTGCCCACTTCCTAACTGATCCCAAAACTTGGTCCACTTGGGTTCTCTCTTATGAATTTTCTTGGCGTGGTTACTTTTTATATGTGATAATTAAATTGACTTTTATGAGGCAATCAAATCGGTTGTGGTTGCATCGTTGGTGGCCATTTATGACGCAATCAAATCGGTTGCTGTTGCAACGTTGGTGGCCAACCACTCAGCTAATCGAGGCTCCTATTTTTCGTACGGTGCTTTCTCATTGCTTTGAAAAGACCTAAGAGTCGGGGTGTCATTGGGCTATGTGTCCCTGCCCGGACCTAAAAAACGAGGGCTTGGCCCAACTTTTTTTTTTTTTTGTATTGCTTTTTTTAGTTTCTTAACGGGGCTCGACCTAGCTTAGTCCTGTTAGGGTTAGGGCCGGGTTTGGGCCATCCCTAATGAAAATAGGGTCGAGCTAGGGATAGGGCAAGTTTGGCCCAAGGGGGACCCGTTACTAGCCGTAACTAAAAGCATGAGATTTTTTGAGGTGAAGATTAAGAAAGGGAATGGATATTATATAGAGAAAATTATAAAACGCCCCCCTCAAGTATATTATCTACGAAACTTATACCCCAATTAATTTTTTCTCTCACTTTTTTTCTCACAACCAACTTTTCTCGCAAAACCCCCCAAGGGTAAAAAGCTGTTATTTTTTTTATGGAAATGCCTTTCTTTATAAAAAAAAAATTCAATTGAAGGTAACATTCCCTACAAAAAAAAAAAAAGTCAATTGACGGTCCCAAGTAGCGTATTGTCAAGTCAATTGACGGTCCCAAGTAGCGTATTGCCGAAGCGACCAAGTCAACCGCAGAAGCGATGTGACTCCAAAAAGTGTATGCCAGAGCTCGTATTTGTACTGCTGGAACGCTTGTCTTTATTGCCGGAGAGACCTATTCAACTACCAGAGCGATATGGCACCAGAAGGTGTACTACCGGAGCACGTCTTTGTACTGCTGGAGCGTGTGTCCTCATTACAGGAGCAACCTATTCAACCGTCGGAACGCTATGGCTCAAGAAGGTGTACTGCAGGAGAGAGTCCTTGTATTGTCGAAGTACGTGTCTTCATTACCAGAGCATTTAAATAGACTGTCGGAGCGCATGAGGAGAGAGTCGTAGGTAAAAGCCATGAGAAGAGAGAGGGAGGTAGTTTAATCTCTTTTTCTTTTGTTTTGGATTAGGAGATTTTTACGAAAAAAAATGGTAATTGAAAAATAAGTGCGAGGAAACGCTAGCCGAGCGGTAAGTTACAAAAATAGTATCTTTGGGGGGTTTTTATAATTTTCCCAACTACGTAACGAGTGCTTATAAAGCCGGCTCAGTCAGCAGTATTGGACACCCGCCAGTCCCAATTGGCTCGGCAAACAAGACGACTTTAATTGATTGTTCGAAAAAAAATATTCAAAAAAATTTTAAAAATCTAATGTACTTCGTTTGTAGAAAACATTTTAATAATATGTTACATATTTAAGCACTTTCCTGAATAGGTGTGAACACCAGGATCCTCATTCCCATCTAAGTGCCACAAAGTCAAAGTCATTTATACCCAAATATGCGGTTAATCGCAATAGTGGTATATATAGAATCTAGTAAATATCAATCATCATCATATATCATCACCATCCGATCCCTATGTCCATTATTTGAGATAAGTTATTTAAATAATGTTTTATCATTGTGCCGTATCATCGACCATTATTCAAGTTATAAATCACTATATTTTTCACTGTTTCTATTTATGTCTTTTAAAACTTTTTTTTTTTGTCCTTTTACAGCTTTATGCTTGAACCGAATCACCCTTCTCAAGTAGTGTTGTTTTAGGTCGCATTGCATATAACCAGACTACCTAAATCTATCACCTATTGGAAGTCCCTTTAAATTCCCTCGAATGTCTTCTTTTTGAATTCTATCCTTATCTTGCCAGTCATCTATTTCAATATCATTACCTCAACTCTACTTATTCTATAGATATGTTGTTTTTTGACTATCCAACATTCCACTCACAACCTTCTTATAGAACTTTCCCCTTCAATTTCATTTATATGCTACAGTTACATAAGACTTTAGAAGCATATCTCTACGTCATCCACTTAGCTCTAATTCTATAACATCATCTTCTTCAACCTCTCATTTCTCATGGATTATCGAGTCACATTAATTTTGGATAATTTCTTTTAGGTACTTATTGGCTATCAATCTAAACTAATTCTTCATTTTACTTCTATTATAACTAAACTTACTTTATATATATTTTGTATTTGTCCGGCTAGTTTAATAACCTTTAGATTCTCAAACATAACTCGAAAGTTATTTGTGTTTACATTGTCTCTGGTTTTATTAATCAAAACTGTCATCCACAAATAACTACTCCACACGGACCTTATTTATATAGATGTCTAGTTAACTTGTTCATAACCAAAGCAAAGAGATTTAAGCTCAACGTTGAACCATGATGTAGGGCTACTATTGTTGAAAAATCATTTCTCTCTCTACTAGTTCTCAAAATATACAGTCTAATTGTGAATTTTGGAAAAATATATATGATTGAATGCTCAATCATAAACCAAATACCAACTATGAAAATTCAAAATAATGAGTATGGAATAAAGTTTTTAAAAAACTAATATTTTCTCCTTTCAGGAAAATATAGACCATGAACAAAGAAAATACAAAATTATCATTAATAAGGGAAAATAACAAAAAAGAATTTAACACAATGTAAAATAAAAGTAAACATAATATATAGATAAAATAAAATTTCTTAAAAATTTGAGGCACATTTTCAAAAAAATAGAGACCTTAGCACAAAAAAATCGTTTTCACTAGAAATTATAAAGAAACTCAACAAAAACTTTATCCAAATCAATCTCCATGCCATCTAGAGCAAATAAACTAACAAAATTGCTTGTCAAATTTATTTTTTTACAATTAAATAAATTTTATTAAAAATTAGCGGCAATTTTTTTGGGAGAAAAAAAGTGCCAATCATAAAGTATAAATTTCATCATAAATCTTAGAAAAACTCAGCACAAAGAAATCTAAATACTTTATAACATGATCTTGAACAAAAACTCCAAAAAAAATGCCACATAATATTTTCAAAGATTTATTATTTTCCAAAAAATAAGCCATGTTTTGGGAAAGTAGAGATCTAGCCAAAATATTAACGGAAATTTTTTTGAAGACCTTCCTAACACAACCCATAACTAACATAATATTTGTAAAAATTCTATATTTTCTAAAAATATCCTAGCCCCTTTTTTAGGGGATCAAAAAACAAAGCAAAAATATTTAAGTATCACACATCTCAATTGATTTTAAAATGATGCAAATGTTAATTGAAAAAATACCGGATTGATTTTCACCTCTTCTAGATGAAAATCCCTAGACAAACTATTGCTTGAAATTCCAATTTTCATATTTTTCTTGAAAATCCATGCACCTTTTAGGATGGACTATTTTTCAGATATTTTGTCGGGTTTTTTATAACCATCCTTTAGTCATGCTTTTGTTTTGGATAAAATCATATAGGGATTTTATGACTCCTTTTATGGGTATAACATGACTTGGTAAAAAATTAATGGCGAATGTGGTAAAATAATTTTCAAATACTAAGTATTTATTTTTTGAATATTGAATTGGACCATTTGTGCTGATTGGCCAATTAGTATATTTTTGCGAAACCACCATAGTCTTTGCAAGGTCTATGAAGTTTTTTTTTTTGTGAAATCATACCAAACCATCGTGCTATTTTCTAAATGTTGTTTGTGAAAATATACCAAGTCAAGAGTTTTTATAAAAAAGAAAAACATTGAGTTGTGAAATTATTTTATATATATGGGAGAAAGTGTCATTTATCTTTGCACCAGTTTTAAAGATCTCATGAGTCTTGACTCATGTTTTTTATAGTACCGATTGGAATCCTTGATTACCTAAGACCATGAATCATAGGGAATGTCTTAGGATGCTCATATTATTAGGCTTTCCTTTATACATTTTTTGTAGATAAGATCACTTGATTTGTATGGATTAAAATCAAAAGACTAGTATGGTTGAACCTTGGTGGTTTGAAAAATGAATACATATTGCGAGACCAATGGGCATTGAGTTATTTTGGCAAGAGACTTGTTGTACTACCTCATGGTATAGGCATAGGTATGCATATTGAGACAGTACGTGTTATATGTATTTTGTTTGAGTGGGAGCAATCCCAAGGTTATTTTATGATGCTCAGATATTCAGATATACATGTACTCTATTGTAAATTGCTTTAAGGGATCCAGATAAACATTCTAGTGGGAGCACTTATTTATGCTTAGTGGATCAGCTAAAACAACATACTATAATGTTGTCTACCATGGAACTTATTTATTTTGGCAAGAGACTTGTTGTACTACCTCATGGCATAGGCAGAGGCATGCATATTGAGACAGTACGTGTTATATGTATTTTGTTTGAGTGGGAGCAACCAAGATTATTTTACGATGCTCAGATATTCAGATATACATGTACTCTATTGTAAAATGCTTAAGGGATTCAGATAAACATTCCAGCGGGAGCACTTATTTATGCTTAGTGGACCAGCTAAAACAACATACTATAATGTTGTCTACCATGGAACTTGGATATGTAGTATTGGTTGTCTGGCTACAAAAGGAAGCATCATAATTAAAAACTTCCTTGAGTTGCAAAGATATGACCCCATGCGATGAAGGTGTGTGAAGATCTTCTGCGACAACGAGTCCATGATTCATGATGGTAATACTGAGGATATGAAAATGGACTACGACCACGTTCAAGGTGAGATGGCTCGCAGCAAAGAGAGAGGCTTCATGACTCCTACATAGGCTACATCCATGAATCCTTAGTAAAAGAATTGATGGTGAAGGAGTTCGTCTGGTTATGTAATGAACATGAGAGAAAATAAGTGAGAAATGCTTGAGAGAGAGACTGTAATGGGGAATGAGAATGTGAAGGACAGATTATAAGGCCTTCAAAGACCAAGTAGGAGATGTTGGGTTATGTAGTCACTTGAAAGCCTTAGAAGAGCATATAAAACTATGACTATAGTGTTGTGATAGCTCTAGTGGGAGCATAGTTTGGATGGACTCTGTGGTATGGTCTAGGATGGACTTTGAGGCATTCCTAATGCCGAGATTCAATTGAGCTTTGACTATCTATGGCTCAAGGTGTGTCTAAAACCCGTAGCTTTGGGCAATTTAATACAACCTATAAGGGTTTCGATGTGGGGTAACCCCGTGATAAGGTCAGAGTTGTGCCCAGGGTGTTTGGCTAGGGGAATGGATGTGACCCATGTGTGTAGTAGTTAGCTGGAGAGGATAAAGTTCAAAATCTCCATCATTGTCATCATATGGCATGTGCACTAGATACTCGTCTGAGAAGCAGCCTTTTGGATAACAGTATGTGTTGTATACATGTGCCGAAGAGATTACTCATTAGAACATTGTAGTAGGTTAGAAGGACCCATATAACATAGTACTAGAATGGGGCCTGAACTTGTCCTCAAGGAGGAACTATAATCTATGAACTAAGATCATATCTCCTTAATTTATTAGCTGACATTAAGAGTCAAATCATAGTCCTATGTAAAGGGCTATGGGTCATGGGAACTATTGGATCAGTTTGAGAATGTATAGTGATATACAGTTTCTAAAAGGATGAAGTCCTCAATATATTTATTATATTCCTAACTCTATTGATCAAATTCCTATCATTTTTTTAAAACAAATTTTAAATATATTGTAGATAATTAAAATTAATTTTTAGACCTCTCTAGGTATTTTATTTTATTGAAAAATAATTTAAATAGCAAAAATCAATTCTTTAGATTTATTTTAATGAGAGAGAAAAATAAAAAATTAGCTTTATAAAATTTACTTTAATATCTTAAAATATTTTTTATTATATAGGGGGCCCATTAGGATCTTTTTGGGCCCACTATATTTGGGGCCGTGGGCCCCATAACAACCTCATATGAGTGGTACACCCCACTTCCCCCTTTCTTCCTTTTTTGGTGGCTTATGAAAGAAGCCATGTGCCTTGTTTGAAATTTATGGAAAGTGTTTTAAGATATTTTAATTGATTTCAAATAGAAAAGTGTAAAAGAATAATTGAAATTGATTTGTATAAAGATACTATTTAATATACACAATATTTATTGAGAATATAGTTATGAAAATTAAGAGATAACAGTTCCACCTCATTTTTTTTAATCATAATGACTGATCTAAGAAATGAATAGATGAGATCTCTTCGTCTCACAGGTCTTTATATGATCAAAAGCAAACCCCTAACCTGAAAACCCCTAGCCTCTATGTTATATATACTCTCAATGGGGGCCTTATTTTATACACTTGTACTTAATCTCTCAATGGGGGCCTTATTTTATAAACTTGGACTTAGTCTCTCTCTCTCTCAACCATAGAGTGAGGTATACTCTTACAACACAAAATTATCATCTTCATTGAGATAGTGGATTTCTACTTGCCAATGCCGTAGATGTAGCCCTAGGGCATGAACCACGTAAATCGTGTGCTGTGGTAGTGTATTTTTTTTTACGTTTTTTTTATTTCTCATACTCGATTTATAGTTGTATTCATCTACTTCTCATTTAGCCAATCATATACACGATATTGGGTGGGATCCCGATATTTTGGATTCCCCGTTCCGCAAGTGAGGGATTCCTAAAAACCCTACAAACTTCAAAGGAAATTTTATCGAATTTTGTGACACACCCGAGATATCAAATTTCACATCAAAAATTTTTTTTATCGCACTTTGTGACACACCCTAGCTATCACATCTCACATCTCACATCGGATGATTATAAATAATTGTGACTATTAAAGATAAATGATCTCATTAAATGCAATCCCCATATATCTATTTAGGATTCCGTCCAAGTGGATTCCTATCCAAATTTGCTATCTAGATTGGGACCCTATCTTAATTACCTTGAAATCACAACAAAAGATATATCCATATCAACAGTTCCTTTTAGGAAAAACAAGCCGACATGGTTGGGTAAATTTCCAGCTCTATGCCATTACATATTCCGAACTTTTAACGGGTGTCAATCGGTTGCGTCATCAAGGGCTTTCCTTTCCCGACAATATTTTAAGCATTTTTATGACCCAACCAACGCACATGGATTTTATCCTTAAATTGTAAAATGGACATATTTTGCCTCTCACATCTCGATGTAGGGGTGGCAACTGGTCTGGCCACTTGGATCCAATCAAATTCGTTTGGGCCAAATTCATAAAAAAAGAAAAAAAAGTTTAGAATTTATTTTATATATTGTAAAATATATATGTTTTATATATTATGTATCGAGTCGGATGGACACCCACTCAAACCAGGCCCCACTCCGATAGAGTCCAAGCCGGACCCAGGCTCGAACATGACCTGTTGGGTTGAAAACATGGACTTGAACCCAGTTCGACTTAATCTACCGAGTCCCGATTGCAATCGGGCAATGTTAAGTACCGATCGGTTATATGGGCCCAATTGGTTCATTGGATTCACATTTCTAGGAGTCGTTTTTCCTGGAAATGGCTAGGCCAATCGTGTTTGGTTTGTTTAGAATTAACATTTATGTTGGAATTAAAATTTCCGTTGGATTCCTAAATGTTCATTTTAAGCTAAAATTTTGGAAATCTCAATTCGACAAAAATAGGTGGAATTGATATTTCATGGAAACAACCCATTTTTTCATGGACCCATATTAAAATTTTAGAGAGGGAAACTAAATCAAATTTGAGAAAGAGAGAGAGAGTATATGAATTTTTTAGAGAGAAAATATATAAATTTTTTTGGAGAAAAACTATGTCAAAATTTTATAGAGATAAATTATCTCAAATTTAAAATTTTAAAGAGAGCGTCTAAAAAATTTTAGAGAGAGAAACTATCTCAAATCTTAACTTTTAGAAAGAGAGAATCTTAAAATTTTAGAGACAGAAACTATATTAAATTTTAGATAGAGGAACTACTTACAATTTTTTAGAAAGTAATATTACAAAATTTTTAGAGAAACTATCTCAAATTTTAAGTTTTAGAGAGAGAAAGTATTTTAAAATTTGAGAGAGCGAGAAGCTACATTAAAATTTAAATAGAGGAACTACTTAATAACTTTTAGAGAGAAATATCTCAAAACTTTTTGAGAGAGAAACTATGTCAAATTTTAAGTTTTAGAGAGAGTAGTTATTAAAATTTTAGAGATAGAATATATGTCAAAATTTTCATTAAGAAACTGCCCGAAAATTTTTAAAGAGAGAAACTATCTCAAATTTTAAGTTTTAGAGAGAAAAAATATCTTAAAACTTTTAAAAGAGAAACTATATATAGAAAAAATACTTGGAATTTTTTTAAAAAAACTATTTCAAAATTTTAGATAGAGAAACTATCTGAAATTTTAAGTTTTAGAGAGACAAAGTATATTAAAATTTTAGAGAAAGAAACTATCTGAAAATTTTCGAGAGAGAAACTATCTAAAAATTTAAGTTTTAGAGAGAGAAAGTATATTAAAATCTTAGAGAGGGTAAATATATAAACTTTTAGAGTGAGAAAGTACATCAAATTTTTTAGAGAAAGAAACTATTTCAAAATTTTTAGAAAGAAACTATCTCAAATTTGAAATTTTAGATAGATAAAGTACCTTATAATTTTAAGGTGAAAAACTATATCATATTGAACAATTTTTTCATGTGGGCTGGACCGCATCTCTACAATATATAAAACATCCATCTTAAAGATGGATGCAAACAGGTGGTCCATCTAAAAGCAATTGTAACTAACTGTCTAAATGTTTCCTTAATACAATTATTATTTCAAATTTTCAAATTTGTTTTTTTCATATTCATGATCTTCATGTTACATATTATATCTACTCTAAAAATTAGGATCAAATTATATTTGAAAATGAGATTTATTGTCAAGCCTGCATTTCTACATGTATGGGCTTGGCCGCATGCCAACCATGTCCTATCATATTTTATGGAGAGAAACTACTTGAAATTTTTTAAAGAAAAAAACTATATAAAAAATTTTATAAAGACAAAATATCTCAAATTTTAAATTTTAGAGATAAAAAATATCTCAAAATTTTAATGAGAGAAACTATATCAAATTTTAAAAAGAAAGTATCTAAACTTTTTAAAGAGAAAAAATATCTAAAATTTGTATTTCTAGGAAAAAGATATTCCAAACAATCCAAACAATGAATTTACATTTTCCTGGTTTCCACCATATGCAATCTAAACAACGTGCACCATATTTGAAGAAATGTCAATCCCCGTAAATACCAAATCAAGGATATACTTTTCCACAGGATTATAAAATCTTGAAAACTAAATGGTCCTTAGAACCAGACAAGGAATGGGCAGATCCATCCCAATATTTTTATTCTTATCATTTTTTAAAATTGTCATTCTATTCACAATTTTTTATTGTTTTAAGAGCCGATTCTCTCAGCCTGATCTCTAATTCAGATCGACCATTCCCCAATCCAAACTAGTTTCCCGAATGGCCGGTTCACCCTACCGATCCATGTTTTTAAACGTTGGTTTTCGACACCCCATAAGCATCTTGGAGATTATTAAAAACTCATCAAAGGGAGGAAAACATGATCAAATTTAATGTGGACGGTGGAGTGAAAACATTGTAGTACTATAACGATTAGAGTATCTCGTGTGAGGTATACCCGTTTCCTACAAATTGGAGGGTTAAATTCAAAGATTTCGGTCAAATTGGAGGGTTAGATTCAAAGATTTCGGTCCAACTAAGAATCAGTCAATTACTAATTTTGAGTGAGCTTGGATCTTAAACGAAATCGAACTCTCCAAATTCAATTACTTCACTTTAGCTAAAGTGAACATATTAGAACCTCAAGACCGGGATTAATTGGAGTCGGCACCCTACCGGTTCTGATCTATCTGGTCGGTTATGATTCTAATCATCCGGATTTTCTAACATTGCTTTAGCTGTTTAGCGAACCAGGCGATATTTTGCTAATAATGGAAAAATGAATCACATGATTCCTTCAATCGATTTCTTCCTCATTTTCAGTCGTTACTCTATCAATAGAACATCGTGATCGTTTGTCATGATCTCAAAGATCTACAATTTCATTTGCTGAACGAAAGCCCCATTTTTACCAAATTGAAAGCTTGAAAACTTCGGGTTTTTCGTGATTTTCGGTCCGGATCACTTGGACTGAGGTTTTATTCCAGAGGAACTTGGGATTTTTGGTCTTAGGCATGAACTACAACAAGTAGTTGCTCATGTTCCATTTTATACATAGATCTTATTTTTCCTTGTTCTTCTATTTCTGAACCAAAAAAAAAAAAAAGGAAAAAAAAAAGTGATTGATTTGGTTTTTTGCAAAATAGTTTAGATTTAGATGAAAATAGGTTTATTTTAGTTTAGATCTAGCAATTATTGGTTGATCAACAACTAGATCATGCATTTTACTTCAATTTGTGATTTATTTTTTATAGTTGTGTGTTACTCATATAAGGATATATTTTTTTGAGGGGTAAATTTCAGTCTTCTTATCACTATTAGTTTTGTCATGTATATTCTTATTTTTTGAATCTTTTGTGATTTGTCATGAAATATTTGTTATTTTCTAGGTTTATTTAATCTATATTCAGTATTCTTTCTATTTTTTTGTGGTATTTGAGTGTCATTCCCGTTCCGATTTTCACAATTTTTCTACTATTTTTCTAGAATTGTTTGCTCAATTGTCATGTTTATATCCTATTCAATATTTATTTTCTATTTTTTTCGTGTGGAGTATTCAGTTTCGTTTGAAACAACTTTTTCTGCTCAAAATATTTCATTCAGTATTTTCTTTTTTAATAAAATACCTACTATAATGATGTACTTTTTTCACAAACTGAAATTAACCTATTTTAAAATGATTTTTATGTATTCCTTTTCAAGTCAATTTTGGCCATACCACTCAAAATCGGACGATCCAACATGAAATCCGAACCACCAAAAAAGTTTTAGTTGACCAAGTCAGACCCATGTTCCCATTCAAGTATTCTTTGTTGTAGTCTATTAATTGGAATCACCAATTAGTGTAGTGGAGAATTCATGAAAATAATGAAGGATCTGAAAATTGATTGAAATAATGGTGGAACTTACACCCCAGGCTCATACTGATTTCCAGTTTAATCAAGACTCTCTCAACCAATAACACTCTACTCTGAATCAAAACCCTGTACCAGCTCTACTTATAAACTAACCCTAATTTAGAATTTAAGAAAAACCTTAATTCAAATGTGATTCAAACTAACTTAGACTCCAAATGAAAATATCCGATAAAATGGCCAAACTACGTTTTATAAATAAAACTAGCGAAATTCATGTGCTCCATTCGTGTTTTTTAGATGCATGAGGCACATAAAGAGGTGTATAACTAAGAGTTAACTAGCCACATGTAATATGTGCTTGTAATTAAAATCATTACACAATCAAATGATTTAACATTGGTGGATGTAAAAAGTACAAAAAAATAAAACCATGATTATAAAGAAAAAAAGATTTTATATGCAATAACCTTGAAAGACTTGAAAAAGAATAAGCAAAATGAAGCCCTTATTTCAGAAAGAAAATTAAAAACCTACTACAAATAAAAAAAAGTCCATATGTAGAAACCCTAAAATACTTGAAAAGTGAAACCTTTAATATACAAAATTTAAAAAACAATTAAAATCTCAAGTTCAAAGTGAATCTTGTGAAACTTTGGTTGTGTATGTAAGCACCTAAAATATGTACAAACCCCTAAAATTCCGAAACTGCACAGGTGAAGAGAAAAGGCCCCCTTCTGCCTGCCGGGAGGAAGATTCGAGGAGGCCAGCGGCGAGTGAAGCCTGCCCACTTGGACAGGAAATGCTCGGCCCCAACTAAACCCCCTTGTGCGATCGAAAAGAAAATGCACTCTCGGCACTTGATGAACCAACTTTACCTATGCGGGTAATCACCCCTATTCCTATCCCTGTTACCGGCCGGCAAGACCGAAGCGACGATTTAGAATGTGGGGGGGGGGGGAGTACCCATTAACGAGTCTATGTTTTTTAAAATTTTAACCTCTGCTAATTAATAAGTTGATGAAAATTTTCAAAGTGAATTCCTTAGTTTAAGAAAAAATAATAGGTGTATAAAAATTCCACTAACTTTAAAGAATATAAAATAGGGTATGATTGAGACAGTATGGAAATCTTTGTTTATACTTCTACTTTAACTTGTAAATGCAAAAATAAATAAAATTAAATAAAATTAAAAATCTCAAAAGGAAAGAGAAAAAAGTAAAAAATAAATCAGACATACAATTGAAAAAATAAAATAACATAAATTATAAGCAAGAAAACATGATCTATAGTCGTTCATTTGCGGCCTTCCTTGCTTTGTTGCATGTCATTTGCCACTGCATCTTTTCTAATCTTTTTTTAAAAAATTACATATATATATATATATATATATATATATATATATATGCTCCTATTTAACGTTATTTATATTTTAGTATTAATTTTCTGTTACTACATTGGTACCCGTTATTTTTGTAATACTTGGGAACTTCTTTTTAATGAAAAAATTGACCTTTTACAGATTTCTTAAATCTATTGTAAAACTCTATGATGTTCAACATCCAAAAAATTATATTTTAGAGTCCCCAAACTTTTTTGAATTTTTAAAATTCAAAATTTATTTGAAAATTGAATTTTTAGATTTTAAAAAGCCAAACATTGCAAAAAATAATTAGTGTCCCAACATTTTTATTTATCCAAAAAAAGCATCCCAACAATTTTGGATTTTGAAAATAAAAAATTTGTTTGAAAATTGCATTTTTAGATTTTCAAAATTTGAAAATTGCAAAAGAAATTATTGCCCAACAATTATATTTTCCCTAAAAAAGCGTCCCAATAATTCTAGATTTTTTAAAATCCAAAATCTATTCGAAAATTGAATTTTTAGATTCGAAGATTCCGAAAATCGCATTTTAGCATTCCACCCATTTCGGGGTTTGAAAAAAGTGTCCCAACAATTTCTGATTTTGAAAATCCAAAATTTATTTGAAAATTGAATTTTTGGGTTTTCAAATCAGAAATTGCATTTTAGCCTCCTTTAACATTTCTAGATTTTGAAAATATGAAATTTACTTTAAAATTAAATTTGGAATTTTAGAGCATTTTATTGTCATATTTTTGATAATTCGAATATTGAAATTCTAAAACTTTTGGGAGTGAAAAATTAAAAAAGAAAATCTAGACTATCCTTCATGATCTCAAAATCCGTTATTTTGGACTTTTAAGGACTGAAATTTTTTATTGATTTCACAACTCGAAGATCAGAAATATAGGCAATTTTAGAACCTAAAAAAAAAGGGAAACATTTATATAGAGCCGAGGACCTAAATAATGAAATTTGAGCCTACCTAGAAGAGGTTGTTTTGATGCTCAAATATGTTCAAATTTATCATCTCGAGATCAAGATGTATGGATATGAAAAAAAAATGGATTTCAAGTATTGGAAATATTGTATTTTGTAACGTATTTTTGGATCGTCAATTTTCAAGATTTTTAATTTTTCATACATCGGGCCATCTACACTATTTTTTAAACTTTAAACTTTATAAATAAATATAAAAATATATTTTAAAGCTATTATAAAGATTTTCAATATTAAAACCACATTTCTCGACACAATTTCAAGGTAAGCTCTAACTGATTGTTTGTACAAACCGCACCTAAAAAAAATGTATAGATTTAAATAATGTAAATGATTATTCCCTAAATTATACAATTAATTAGGTCATCTTACACTATTATAAAGATTTTCAATATTAAAACCACATTTCTCGACACAATTTCAAGGTAAGCTCTAACTGATTGTTTGTACAAACCGCACCTAAAAAAAATGTATAGATTTAAATAATGTAAATGATTATTCCCTAAATTATACAATTAATTAGGTCATCTTACACTAGTTGAGAGAGAGATCTTACATGATATATATCTATTTAGAGGGAAAGTGTGTTGAGAGAGAGACAGAGAAATCATACACCGTAGAGAGAGAGAGGGAGAGAAAGTAATTTTAAAAGAGTACCCCTTCTATACAGTAATATCTAATATATTAAGTGAGAAGGACTCCCGCATTACACGGTCCATCTTTTCTATTTTATTTTATTTTTAAAATAGTTTCTCCTCCAACATAGAAGATCTATGTTTCCTTTATCATCAGGCCATCCAAATGACCACTCATCATTTGATAAGAATTGGGCTTGCGTCAAGACGGTTTGATCTTGGATCCGATGTCTCAAAGTATTTTATTTTTAATATTTTTATACAAATTTTATGAATATGAAATTTGGTACGTGCTTATAAAAAATAATAAAAATAATTTTTCGATAAAATATAATGACCAAAATACCCTTTAAAACTTTCAGGAGTATTTTGGTCATTTAATTTTATTGAAAATAGTTTATTTATTTTTTTCGCTAGTGCGAATTTAATAGAAGATTGGACGTACAAAATTTGGTATTAAAATAGTTTATAAAAAAAAATTAAAAATAAAATAGTATAGAGACGTGACATTGTGATTGGAGCAATCTTAGCCTCCATTCAGAACGGAGGGTTAGATAAGGGAAAGTATATAAGTTTTATGTAGTAGAGGAAACATAGAAATCTCGTCCTTTTAAAAAAGAGTTCAATTGTTGCCTTAAAATTCTCCAACATTTTCTCTCCAATACTCTTGGACTCATTGTTTCTCTTTTTAAAAGTTTTTCAAAAGTTTCAAAGCCAAAGGTTCCCACCTCCTTGAATCTCTCCAACAATCTCTCTCCTTAAATTAAACATTAATAGTAATAGATTTCCTCTTTCATTTTTTTTCTCCTCTCAATCATCCATCTCCTTCAGTCTTTTTGACTATATCCTTAAATATCTATTTTTTTTATCTTTCATTAAATCTCTCTCCCTCTCCTCATTTCCTTCTCTCTCCAAGCACCCTCTTTCTATCTCTACGCACCCTCTCTCTTTGTCTCAAATTTTTGTTACAATATCTATCCCTTTCCCTGTTAAAATCTTTTTCTCTATTTTCTATTTTATTTTGTCATATTTTAATTTTTCTATCTTATTTTATCTTATTCTAATTTGGACATGAATTTTTTACCAAATTGTGATTTAGGACCAATATACTATTTAATCATAGATCTATAGACACTATCAAATTTTGAACATTATTTTAAAATTTTAAGTAACAAAATGAGTTTCTTTTATTTATTGTAGTTTGGTACTACATTTATTTGAGTAATTGTGATTCAGTAATTTGAAAAAGGCTAATTTCTAATTGTTGTAGTTTTATACTAGTTAATCATAGATAACTGGATGCTGTCAAATTTTAAACATCATTTTAAAATGTTAAGTAACAAAATGAGTTTATTTTATTTATTATATTTTTGATACTATATTTATTTGTATTATTTTTCATTTAATTTAATTACATTTTATTTATTAAAATTTTAAATTTAATTATGATTCAGAAATGAAGAAGAATATACCAATTAATCATAGATCTCTAGACGCTGTCAAATTTTGAACACCCTTTTAAAATTTTAGATAACAAAATGAGTTTCTTTAATTTATTATAATATGGTACTATATTTATTTGTGTCATTTTCTATTTAACCTCAATATATTTTATTTTTTAAATATATAAATTTAATTTATCGTGTGGATCAAAAATAAAGAAGAACATCATTTGGCTTGAGTAATTGTGGTTGAGTAATTGGAATAATGATAATCGTATTTTCTAATTGTTGGGTAATTGTTGTGATTTTATATCAATTAGTTATAGATCTCGGGATACTGTCAAATTTAAAATACCCTTTTAAAATGTTAAGTAACAAAATGAGTTTTATTTATTTATTGTAGTTTAGTACCATTTATAATTTAGTGTGTGGATCAGAAATACAAAAGAGTATCATTTCTCTTGATTAATTGTGGTTGAGTCATTTGAATAATGATGACAGTATTTTCTAATATTTGTGTTTATTTTCATAATTATATTATTGTATATGATTATGAAAATTATATATTTTAATTAATTGATTAACAAAATATCATTTCGCTTGAGTAATTTGAACAATGATAATATTATTTCCTAATTGTTATGTTTATTTTCATAACTAATAGTGTTGTATACAATAATGGCAATTATATAATTAGTTAATTGATTAGCATAATATTAATTGGATAATAATAATTAATTATAATAATATATGACACTTACATAAATAATGTATTAGCATCGTTCATTAGTAATAACGAATTATATATATAAAAAATATATGCCTTATAATTAATATAAGGAATCAATGAACATA
>NW_006494910.1:6716056-6735143 GCF_000471905.2 Amborella trichopoda | reverse complement strand
GGTAGGGTAGGCGTTNAACTATATCTACGTTGTTGTACTAGTACTTAGTGTAACTATATATATATATATATATATATATATATATATATGCCATTTGCACCAATTGGTCTAGTCCTTCAGCTCATATGACGGTGGCATTTGGGGAGGAATTACTAGATCTCCCTCCTTGAGGAGTTAGAGAAGGACCTCAGCTAAAGGTTGCCTTAGGGTGGTGAACCGCCTTTGCGGCCTTATGTGCTAATTATACGATTTGTACATGTTCTTGTATCTAGCCTTGATTCCTTGCTGATTCTACTCAGCTAAAGGGTTCTAGTTGTCTGGGGCTGTTTGGTGGAGTATGATTTGATTTACCTCCCTAGCTGGTTGTGTCTTCCCTTGAACCGTTTTTTCGTAGGAGCTCATTAATTCTTTGGTTTTCAATCGGCTTTGTACTGGCCAGTTAGGACTTAGTCCTTTCGTATAGCGTGATCCTATCTGACATAATGTAGAAAGTTAGAGGGACATCGTTGTGACTAAAAAAATTTTTATACTCCAAGTTAGCATTTCCAGTATCATGCTGACCTTTGTAGGGTCTAAGAGAGGGCATTTCGTAACCCTCGCAGCCATAGCATTGAACCGGTTGACAAAGTCAATGAACGCTTTGTCGGATCCTTGTTTAAAGGCTACTAGTTCCCCGATCGGTCATGACTTCTTGGCTTGATGATTTGTTACGAGATTTCTGAACATATATCGGCATGATGCCTCGAGGTAGTCCTTCACAAAATTGTTATACCACGTGACACTCTCATGTGAGACTGTGAACAAATATCGCTTTTAGGGCAGTTGGTTTGTCATGCAAGGCAAGCAGGGACAATGAGCGAATTAGTCGTTACATGTAGGTTAGCATCCATTTCCTATTGAAGCGATTTCAGAAATCCGGTGGTATAAATTCATGAGGAGATCGGCCAGGCCATTTAAATATTAGTCATCATAGGAGTCCATGAGGGCGAGGTCGTCAACTCCCATTCGTTACAGGGCTGCTCGCATGACCTTGACCTGATTTTCCAAAGATAGGTATTTAGCATCCCCTTGTGTGGATAGCGCCCAAGGGTTGCTTCCCAAAGTGATTGGCTGGGCGGTCGGGAAAACAGGTGTTGGTTGAGGCACTGGTGGATAGCTTGGTGCCATGGGAGGTGTCTCCCTAGACTGAGAGCGGTGGAACTGGTAAGATGGATCGAAGACGGATCGGTTTGGTACCATACCAGGGTCAAGTTACACTTGACCAAACTAAAAGGGTTCAGGATTTGGTTGGGCTGCGAGGTTCGCTGCATGCCCTAAGCTAGGGTTTGTTATGGCATGCAGAACATCTTGAGCTATGATAGCCCTGTTTATGGTATGGCCAGCCCCAAAAGGGATTTAGGTCATGCTAGGGTCTGATGCTACCCTTGTATTAGGTGGGCTAGTTTTAAGATGTGGTCTACAAGGTCTACAACTACCATGGGCATGGGAGGATCCAGTTGAACTATTTCTTGGGGAGTGCTCCCTACTAAGTCGGGGGGAAACTAAGGAGTTTCAGGGACTGTCTATGCTTAGATCATCAGCTTGGCCACAACTGAAAGCACAAATCCTGTCTTAAGTCCCACGTCGTGGCGATCGCAATACTCCAGCTTGCTGGAGGATTGTGCCCGATCTGACCCCTTGGCTATTTAGAGTGGACCTGGCGACACAAACCTGATGACCCTTAGTATTCGTCTGGTGAGTTAGTTGGTCCTCATAAATATAGTTATGTGGTATGACCATGGGCTCGAAATGAGGTTGAGTCCCATAGTCCCATGGGATAGCTATGCGTTGTCTCATTGGGCAACCGGTCGATGCACCTGACTTTCAGTATGAGTTGGCGGTGGGCTTGGTCTGTGAATCCCAAGCCCCCACACCTGGGTCATAGTACATCTCTCTACTTAAACACAACAACAATTGAAAATACACTGGTCCCTCTAAACCACTAGTGTGTAAGGTTGGGCCAGAGTTCCTACCGACAGATATCTTTTTGAGAAATAAGGTAAGGTGATAGAGTACCACTCATCGTTGGTCCGAATCTCTCATATAAATAGTTATGAGACCAAAGTATTGTGGGGGTATTCTTAGAGACTGATAACGATGTGCAGAAGGTCAGGGATTCTTCTCGTTGTGGGCCCATGATCCCAATGCTCTTCCTCTAGAACTGGGGTCCTACTCCGAGAGCCTGAACGCCGAGTGCAGGTTTTTCGAAAGACTATTTTTGGAAGATTTTTCATGTGCTTACAAGAAGTGTGTCAAACAACATAAGTGTGCGTGAAAAAAGTGTGACAAACATGTAAGTACATGCACAAACAAGCAAACAAGTGAAAGATATGGTGTGTACCAAGCGATGCGCGCTCCAAGTCGACAAACCGAATCGAAGCGCAATGACCGTGAAGGGCTCGACGCCCCAGCAATGAGTGAACACCAGGCACACGGGTGCTGAACGATGTGCATTTGGGTCGACAAGCCAGCCAAAGAGCAATGAGAGTGAAGGCCTAGGTGCCCCAACAATGAGTGAATGTCGGGCACATCGATGCTCAGCGATGTGCACGTGGGGCTTATGCCGAGCCAGGTGCACTCTGAGCGGGGTGTAACCCTTCTCAGAGCATGGTGCTAAGTTAGGACGAGGAACCCTTTGTTCCAGAAAGTTGCAGGAAAGTAGGAAAACTAATTTATCAATCGAGAGAAACAAGAGAAAATAGAGGGCTGAGGTGAAATTTTCAGGTGCTAGTGCCACTGTCAATAGCGTAGAACTGCCCCTACTCAAAACTCTGAACATAAGGCCAGAGGGGATGAAAGAGCTTTACTGGGATCTCAGAAGTATGACACTAATGGAAATAACATCAGTGCCACTATCAATGGCGATAGACTTCTGGGATTCCGGGGAGCAGGAGGAGACCACCGAGGCAGATAGAAGCTATTGGGGATGGATTGGGAGCCGTTTCCAGCGTCTTTTGTCTATTTCGGGTCTCCATGAAGCAAAAGAGTTTCTCAAGGGAGTCGGTATGAACTCCAGGTTGATGGTGCCCCTTTGGAACAAGGTTCAAAGGGTTACTTCAATGGCTATGGTGCAAGAAAATCTTGATGGGGCCCATGGTGGGTGCTAGACCATTTATTCTAAAAAATGAGGACAGAGAACTCAATTCCCCACCTTGGTTTCGGGTGCTAACGTATCGAAGAGTTGGTAGAGATCCCAAGAGAAAATCATACCACAAGTTGTATCTCACTCGGACCACCGGCATGACCGGCTTTTCTTACACCTTAGCCTTGGAGTTCAAGAAAGGTTTTTCTAAAAAGGGGGTTTAATGAAAAGGGAAATTTTAACAAAGATCTTTTGGAAATAGAGAGAGAATGATAATATCAGACAAATTGCAGCAAACCAAACTTATCAAAGAAAACTTCAAATCACGCTTTTGAATAACTAGGAAAACATTAAAAGGTGAAGGTATATGAAACTTATTAATGCTTATGATTGAAACTAGTAACTATGAAAACATTAAAAGGTGAAGGTATATGAAACTTATTAATGCTTATGATTGAAACTAGTAAAGCAGAGAAGAAGGAAATGTGAGCTTTAATGGAGGGTCTTAATAAGAGAAAGAGGAAGAGAGAGAGATAGTTTAATGAAAGTGGTGACCACTCATTAATGAAAAATATGAGAAAACACGGATAACATGTACGAAATTAAAAAGAAAATAAATGTAAGACTTTAGGCTGAGCCCTTAGGCCCAGCTCCCAGAGTTGTCATCGATTCAGATTAAGTGAATGCATAGTCAATCCCGGTCTTTCCGATTTAGATGGGGCAAATGAATATAGCAGAAAGAGGACCCGAAGGTCTAATTATCTTGGTCGCATTCGAGATAAAGTGCATTACAAGTTCGAATTTAGAAGCTTGGGTAGAAGTTCGGATTTGATTCTAGGTTTACTTGGATAGCGCTTACGCACTCTTTAGCTTAAGTTCAATTCGACAGGGCTTACGTGCTTAATGTATGAAAATTCCTCTTCTAAACCTTAGGTCAATTGATCTATTTAAAGCCAAATTAGTCTCAAGACAACCATTGGATACATCTGGGGTCAATCTTGACCATCCATCCCTGGGTAAATGCCTCCGGCACCGCTGGCACTAGCGTTGGTTCTATCTAAATTAGCATTAATTGCTACCTCAGGTAATAAATGATGCATTAATCGCTTTCTTGTCATGTGGCTGGATCAAGTACAACATTGTGGGTCATGTGTCAGAGGTTTGGCGCCACTAGTAGTAGTGTCATTGTCGCTTCGAATTGCTCCTTATACAAAGTGCCATGTGTCATTCTCTGGGGCTTCTCATCAAGGTCAGGCGCCACTTGGACTTCCTTCGACACCATTTTGAATGGCGATGCTTCTAATGGTTATCCCGACGTCGACGCATTGTACTTTCGACAATTGACGGGACACTTTCTAATCCACCAAAAGTCGACACGTATGCTCGTATCATCGTTAAAAGGGCACGTTAGTATGGTCTTACAAGTGTCAATCCCTATTGACAAACATCATTACTCGGCTTTATGTCAGTTCAGCAGACCATCGTCGTTTTAAGGAGTACTTGTTTGGCAGAATTCCAAGGGGCGTCGGTGCCATTGGCGGTGGCACCGAGCCCTTCTCTCTCCTTTCGGGCTGTTTTCTGGATGTTGTCTTCTGGTTGCCTTATGTTGAAATTGATAATTGTGGTGATGCCACTGGGAGTGGTGCCAGATCATTCTTTTTCCCAAGTTTCTCTTGGTTTAACAATCTTGATTACCGTTCTGACATATTTCAGATCACAAGGGCCTTCAGACCTGTGTGAGTGTTTTAGTGCCTTGTGGTGTCTAGTTTATAGTTGGGTCACAGTGGGTGTGAATAGTTCGAGTATCAGGGTAGTTTACCCGAGTCATTTTGGCTCACCGTAGTTTGCTCAACCAAGATCAGGGTGTCTACAAGACCAATGAGAGCTCCATGCACCTACCCTATGCCTCTTCCTTGCTCATCAAAGTTTTGAGTTCCATCCTCCCATGGTGTGCTAGCTTGTCCATGAAGATCAATTAGATCATCTTTACCATCAAGGTAATCCTTATATTAAAGTTTAGTTTCATTAAAAACACATTTTCTCCATCAATAGCTTATTATAAACTCCAATTTTCAGAAGTTTTCTATCATCTTATCCTTAGTTTTCCATGGTATTTCATGATAGAATCAAAGTATATTCATCATACCTTGATCTTTTGTAGTCTAGTTTGAATCCTAAACTAGACATCATTTTCTCTAGCCGTTGATTACCTGATTTTTCTTAGCATATATCTTTTGTAGTCTAGTTTGAATCCTAAACTAGACATCATTTTCTCTAGCCTTTGATTACCTGATTTTTCTTAGCATATAAGTGAATATAAACATTTAGATCAGTGAGCTTTCTTCCATTAAGATTCAAAAGGATGAAATTCGTGGTAGCCTTTGTTAGTTGAGAAATTACCTTGTGATTCAATGCATCAAGGAAAGTAGTATGCTCATTGTCGAAATATTTTAAGTTGCATCTCTCTTGACCAATTTGATATTTGATCTTCATCATATCTCTCTAGATTTAAAGCTATTAAAGTGGTGAAAATTTGATTACATGCTTCTTATGATGATGCAAATGAAAATCTGGTCGCTACAAAAATTTAATTTAATTTTTTTTATTTTTCTTTTATAGATTAAGTAGATTTTTTATTTTTATTTATTAGAATAAATTATTAAAAATAGGATGTTTTAGGTTGGTTTGATTAAATCCATTTTTTAGTTATCTTTGTAAGAGGTGTTGATTTTAAATGAATTTTCCTCATAAATAATGGGCTTATACTTACCTTCATACTCACCACAAAGGGGGGAAGAATGATGGAGGAAAAGAATTATCTTTCTTTTTTATTTTTATTCAATTTAAAGGGATGCATATTATAGTTCTAGTTTTAGGGTTTATTTCTAGGCTATTTAGTTTTTAGAAATTTTAGGGCTCTTATAGATTTTTTATTTATTTCGTAGGTATTATTCACAAGTACTATACATGTGTACTGTCCACAAGAACTATTCACAGGGTAAAACTATCATTACAAAATTTATACTTTAGTTAGGTCTTTTTGGTTAAAAGTTAATTGTATAGACAAATATTGTCCAAAACAATAATTTTTCAATATAAATAAAGGCATTGATGACTGGAAAGTCACTCATGTCGTCCTTTTTAAGAAAATAAAGACTATGTCTAGTAAAAGAAGCCTAAAGCTTGAGCCCTAGGTGGGATAAAGCCTTAAGATATCTCTAAAATTGCTTATTTCAAGGTGCTTCTTGATGATTTTTTTATGTTTATTCAAGTTTTCCCTACATCAAGTAGTATCAGAGCCCGCGATCTACACAAAAAGTATTGTAGCCGTGTACAAAATTATTGTAGCAATGTACAAAATTTACTATAGCATTGTACAGATGTCACTGTAACAAAGATTATTTGTGCCATAGGTCAGCAACAAACAAGGGAAATTTTAGTGGAGTTTAGGGTTTGCAGATTTGAGTCAATGTTTTGCAAAACAACTTAGATTTTGCTGATTTCAGTAATTTTTGTTGATTATTTGCCTATAGTTTGTGATTTTGGCGAACCCATGCCAGTAGGAAAGGGCCACAGAAGGAGAATTTCTATAGATCCACACCCATAGATGACAAAATTGAGGAGTTTGAAAGGTGAGTACAACAGCAGACGCAACAATTCGCAAGCCTCAATAATGGGCACAAAAGTGATCTTTCAGCCCAAAAGGACCTCGTTTACAAGCCTTTTTACTTTCGCATTCCGCGTGTGGAGTCGAGTGATAAGGATAGCGACAGAAGACCTAGATGTGGGGAACATCACTCTAGGGTTTTCGATTTAGAGGATGAGATTTTTTATTTGGACACAGATTTCATGGAAAGTTAGCAAGTTGTAGATTGGGATTCACCACTAATCTTCGACGTATATTTAGATGAAGAGAAAAATCTTGTAGGAGATCCAATCTACGATGATGATCAAGATTTTGTCGTTGAATTGATATTTAATGAGAAAAAAGATGAACTCAAAGAAGAATTGATATTCGAAGTTGTTGGTTTAGTAGTTGATCTCAAAGATGCACCCGTGGTGTCTTCTAAAGCTAAGTCTGGGCAAATTCAACTGGGTTACATAGCTGAACTAATGCAATTTCATCAAATTTATGTAATTAAAAATATTCTATAAACATATGATGATCATTTCCTCGAGGGCATTTTAGTTCTAATGCACAGTCATTGTGTTTTAATTAGTGCAGTTACCCACAAGTCCCAGGATCATGTTTACAATATTCAAGTTGAAGAATAATCGGACTCTTGTCAGTTTCATCTTAGCACACTTCAAAACTCAAGGACGATTTTCTCCAACCAATGGGAGAATGATGGAGGGAAAATTTATCTTTATTTTCTATTTTTATTCAATTTCAAGGGATGCATATTATAATTTTAGGGTTTATTTCTAGAGTGTTTAGTTTTTAGAAATTCTAGGGCTTTTTATAGATTTTATATTTATTTTATGTTCACAAGTATTATACACGAGTATTGTCTATGGGTACTAATCATAGGGATAAAATTGTCATTACAAAATTTATACTTTAGTTAGAATCTTTTGGTCAAAAGTTAATTGTATGGATAAATATTATCCAAAACAATAATTTTTCAATATAAATAAGTGCATGGATGGGCTAGAGAGTTACTCATGTATTCCTCTTTAAGAAAAAAAAGACTTTGTCTCGTAAAAGAAGCCTAATGCTTGAGCCCTAAGTGGGAGAAAGCCTTAGGGTTTCTCTAAAATTGTTTGTCTCAAGGTGCTTCTTGCTGATTTTTCCATATTTCTTCAAGTTGTCCCTGCATCATGTGGTGAAGTAATGCCCTTAAGAATTAAAACCATCCACACTTTCATCTATGGTATAAAATTAAGTCCCTAAAAGGTCTGATTTGTGATTTGGTCATAAAAGGTTCAACCATTGGCTTTTCATTGATTGCTTGCAATTTTAACAGTTATTTAATGTTTTGTGATATGGAAGAATTGAGTATGTCATATATGAAACACATTTGTTTTTATTTCTTTGTAGCCTATACTGAAATGTCATGGTGAATTTTTGGCCATAGACCATGAAAATTCAATTCATATTTGGTTCACCAAAATCAAGTTAATTGTGTATATGTAATCTTATGTATTTGATGAAAATGGAATTGGTCTTGAAGTGTTTGATACAATTCATAAGTGATGAGAAAGTTTGAGTATGTATCTTGTATTGTGTTGTATACATGAGTATTTGAGTACTTGAGCATAGTCTTGTATTTTCTTGCATTTCAAGTTTCGGATTTGTAAAGGGACCAATCAAAGTTGCATTTTCTTTCTTTTAATAACTATAAAACCAGGTTTGGTGGCTGGAACTTATGTGCATTTTTCAATTTATATGAAGAATTTATGTATTTTAAAACCTCATTGTTTAACAGTGACAATTTTTTTTCAAAATGAGTCACTTGGATATGGCTTACCACACCAATAGTATCTTTTTTACTGCTCCATATATATCTCTTCCTTCAAATCACTATGGAAAATGGCAGTCTTGACATCTAGCTACTCTATCTTTATATTCAAGCTTGCAGCCAGCCTTAATACCACACTAATTTCTCTAATACCACATGAATTGATGATATTTTTACCACGGGAGAAAAGAATTCATCAAAATTGATACCCTTTTTCTACTTGAAACTTTTCGCAACCAACCTGGCCTTATACCTTGGCTATGAGCTTGTCTCTTCCGTCTTTCTCCTAAAGACCTACTCGTTCTTCAATGCCTTCTTGCCTTTAGGCAACTTAACTAGACCATAGGTGTGATTCTTATACATGGATTTGATCTCATCTTGCATAGATTTAACCCACACCCCTTTATGTTTTTCAGCCTGGACTTCCTGGTAGTATTATGGTCCATCCCCTCCAGTGTATAGGACATACTCTGATGTAGGGTATTTGGTAGAGGGTTTATGTCCTCTAGATGACCTTCTCAGTTCAGCTGTAGCTGGCACTTCTTGGACAAGCTGCTCCCCTTGTTCTACATTACTTAGAACTGGTATGTCAAACTCTTGGGACCCATCCTCTTGTTTCATTTCTCCCTGTTTTCATGTACTACGATAGGAGGAACTATGACTGATTTTGAATCATTGAAGATTCACAGCTTTTCTGACTTCTTCACGTTTTAATGAAGGTCATCTTGAAAGATTACATCCCATAGGCTATAGTCGAACTCTTCATCTGAGTACTTTAGGAATATGCATAGGAGTGTTTTCTCATCCAACTTAGATCTTTATTCCTTGGGTACGTGCATCAATACCTTGCACCCAAACACCCTCAAGTGTGACCTATGAGAGCCATACCTAAGTTCTCTCGAATGTATTTATTTCAAATTCTATCATTTCTTGTCTTGTCATTCATCCATCTCGATATATTTATCTCAACTACACTCATCCTATGGGTATGTTATTTTTTTACTGCCAACATTCCACCCCATCAAAGTTGTTCTCACAAACTTCCCCTTCAGTTTCATTAGTAGGCAGCAATCATATACAATTGTAGTTGGACATCTTCACCTCGCCCATCCAACTCTAATTCTATTTGTGGTATCTTCCCATATCTCTCTATTTTATTGGATTATCAACCAAAGATATCAAAAATGCGTTCTTTTTAATAAATATGGAATGGATGATAGTGGTATGCTAACTAAAGTATATCACAATGAAACTGTAATTTGGAGCGACAGATAAAAAGCTAGACCTTTGTTTTTGGATCATGTCAGAATGCTGGTGAGAGGTGGTAGTAATACCAAATTTTGGTCGTCTAAATGGAGTATTCAATATACCTTAAAGCTCTTGTTTCTTGATGTGTGCAACCTTACAAGTTATAAAGCATGGCTTGTTAGAGATGTGGTGATTGGTGAAGCACGAAGTGTGAGGTGGGACATTAAGCCGAGGAAAAAGGAGAGTGCATTCAATGGTAGCGCAGCAGTTTGCTCATTTGTTGCAACTTATTTGTAGTCATTGTTAGATACTACTCTGGGAGGCTCTTTTCATTGTAAAATCTCTCTATGATGTTATTGGCCGAGACATACATTTCCACAATGCACAGGGGACCACAAAAATTTAGGGATTTAAGATTCTACATCGCATCAAGGCCCTTTGATGGTCGGTAAACAGAGATAGGACATTGTCGATTGATCAACTTAGAAGAAGAGGAATGATATGGTTGCACTCTATGCTGGAAGGATCCTAAAACCAACAATCACATGCTCCTTCATTGCCAATTTGCAGTTAATCTGTGGGAGTGGATTTTAAATAAAATCCAATGCACCTGTATATATACCTGAGAGAGTAGAGAAATTATTGAAGCACATGGCTTCGATTACCTTTTCAAAATATGGCCTGATGCTGTGAGAATATTAGTAGCGGCAATCATTTGGTAGATTTGGAAAGAGAAAAACTTTAAAATTTTGAAGACAAAGCTACAGATGATGAGTCAATGAGACGAGGCACTATGCAATCAATCATTCATGGGATTGTATGCAATGAAACTATTTACCTTTTATTCAAGGTGGTCACAACTATGTACAACTATTTATGTTAATTTTGATAGCTTGGATGTATCATAAAGTTCGAAAAAAAAAATTTTGAAATTTGAGTTTGGTCAATAGAATAAATGCAGCCATCTAATTTCACATCTAATGGTTAAGATTAATTGTGACCACCTTATACCAAAGATAAATTGTCTTGTAGTATAATTTTCCAGTTGGTGTAGGCATGTGTGGATTTTAAGAACTTGCCCAAATAACATTTTCAAACCAATTTCCGAGAGTTATTCTGACTCAAAAACACATACGAAGGGCAGTGGAAGCCTCCATTAGCACTATGGGTGAAACTCACTCTCGATCGTAGTGTGAGAAAAAATGAATCTATTGCCGAATATGGTGGAGTGCCGATATGGGACAGATAATCTAGACCAATGATTGAAAAATCGGCCGGGTAGTTTCTACTCGGTCAAGTTACTTGTGCACAAGTTGTCCAATTTGGGGATATTAAAAAAAAAAATCATAAACAATTTTTAAAAATAAAGAATTTATTTGGGATAAATTTTTTATGTTTTCTTCATTTTGTAAAAGATTGAAAGATGTTTTCATCATAAAGGCTTATATTTACGTTTCTTATTTTTAAATTATGTCAAAACTACCCCTAATCACAATTTGATGTTTTAAAATCTATTTTTTTACTACTTTTTTAACATCATTTTGAAGTATTTTGTTTAATTTTACTTTACACATGCATTTCCTATTTTTGGATATATTTATATTTTTTTTATAAGTTTTTGACCTTTTTTTTTTTTGTTGCTAAAGTACTTAGTACCAATTGAGCCGGATAATCGGCTCCAGCTCGAGCCAAGATGGATTACTCAATCTGAATCGCACTTTCTAGATCTAGAGAACTGCCACCATGCCAAGCAATTATACTGAGTTGCAAGATCTTAAATTTTGTGTGCTTAATCTCTACCAACGATTTCAATGGTTGACCATTGAAGGTGATTCCTCTAATGTAATCAAGTGGTGCAAAGATCCTCCTCAAACCTTGGATATGGAATGAAGTTACGACGGAAATATAGTTTTCACTTCAGGTGAGATTGGTCATTTTTTCGCATGTTAACAGGGAGAGGAATTTACATGATGATGCTTGTCTGAAAGTTGTTAATGCTTTGCAAATATTTTTTTTTATTTTTCTTCTTTTTTTTTTATTTTTTCAATTTTTTTCCTCTTGGGTCTTGTGCCCCATGCTTTTTAACTCTTTCATTCACTCAATAAAATTTCGTTATGAGTTAAAAAATAAACAGTATATCTCAAGTTCACTTCTTACCATTGAACTACTAGAAAAGAGAGAGCCTTACATGCACCTACATTTTAGCATGGAGATAGACTCATGTGTAGACACAAAATTTCAATTCCATAGACATACCTCTGCCGAGGAAGTGGATAAACAAAATTCCTATAATTATTCTTAGACACATGAGATGTCAATTTTAAAGAAAGAGAACCTCATCTATAGACATTTTAGAGAAAGAGTTTGGATTTCGTGATAAGCACTTTGCATGGGTGATGAGATAAAAAAAAGAAAAAAAAAGAAGAGAACAGGCATCTTTGGGAAAGCGGAAGTCGCCAAACCCAACCAAATCCCGATTTTCAAACTGTAGGGAGAGAGGAGGCGTACATCTCTAGACATGATCCGATTCTCTCCCCTCGGTTTGGGTTTTAGTAGGCCGGACCGCATATGCTTTTTTGACTTTGAAAACTAGAGAAATGCAGCTTCCTCATCATTGTTTGGATCTCTTATTTCTCTGTCTCGACCTTTATCTTTCTTTAACTACACTCTATTCTTCTACCATGCCAGCAAAAAGGGCTTGTTGGGTTTTGTTCTTCAGGTGCTCCCAATGATGTCTACCCTCTTTCTCTCTCTAGAATCTCTCTCTCTACTCGTTTCCTACATCGTTGGGTTTTGCGGGAAAGTGAGAGGAGAATTATGGGTATCCCGTAAAAAGACTCGGCGGTTGTTCTCCTCCACTCAAAATTGGATACTGCCAGTAACACTCTCTCTCTTCTTTTCACGTGATCTTAGAGAGAGAAAAAGGGTGGAGTACATGCAGGACGCGACAAGAGAGAGAAAGCCATCTATCCGCGGCAGCGATGAAAGAAACGGCCGTGGATTTGACGTTCGACAACGAACTCATGCACAGAGACTGCCGGCTCGCATCCATAGAGATCGTTAGAGAGAGAGAAAAGAGCAAGGGGTACGTAATTAATAAGGAAGAGAGATCAATTAATTATGTAGAGAGAGAAAGGAAGAGTGTCTGTCTGCGCACGAGAATACGGACGAGAGAGAGAGAGTGGGGGACCTCGTGATCGGTGAGAGAAGAGACCATGGAAGACTGTTCCCATGGGTCACGTGGGTTCTTTTGACTGCCCAATGAACACCGCATCACCCTTGACCCCCTGCATTGTTCGGTGCGCCCGAGCGCTTCCCGACCTACGTCTCGGACCGCATGTTGACCGCCCCTTTCCATTCTGCCCTTTCTCGATCCACCCCCAAACCCAAATCTTCCCTTTTCTCTCTCTCTCTAACCTCTTCATATCCTCTATATAATCTAACTCCAAAACCTCATTCTCTCCGCTCTATATATCTCCACAAAATCTCCTCCTAAAGGGGGCGCTTCCTCTCTCTCTCTAGAATAGACGTTTCATCGCCCTTCTCTCTCTAGCTCTTTACTAGGTTCACTCACTCTATTACTATCACTTAGCCTCTCTATCATCTCCAGATTTCCCTCTGGTTTTTGTGTATCTTCACCTGTCGTTTTCTCTTTGGCTTTAAGACCGCTCTTTTTCTTTCCCTGTTGCCTTGTTATTTTGATGCGGTGCGCTATGCATCGGGCAAGCTCGCTGGAGGAGGGATGCTCTTCTGTGGACTGCACTCTGTCTCTAGGCCCGCCGTCTGCACGGCAAAGGGGTGCGTCATCTTCGTCGGACCTGGGTTCGCGCCCTGGCTGTGGGCAATCGAGCCCTACTGGTGCGACTAGGTTTTGGTGGGATATTGACCTTCAGCTCATGCATAGGCAACAGCAGCATCAGGCGAGGCAGCAGCAAAGGAGGAGCAGTGGACTGAGTGTGGGTGGGGATCCTTTGATGGCTCGGAGGTGCGCGAACTGCGATACCACTTCTACTCCTCTGTGGAGGAACGGCCCTAGAGGACCCAAGGTAATAGTCCCTCTCTCTCTCTCTCTCCTCTCAATCACCACTCTATCTGTAATTCGCCCAAACACGATGAAATTCTCACTCTTTCCGGATTAACCAATTGCACACAGTCGCTTTGCAACGCTTGTGGAATCCGCTACAAGAAAGAAGAAAGGCGCTCCACCACGGCGGAACACTACAACGAGCAACAGCAACAGCAGCATGTGGTCGGGCACCTCTTCAATCCTCACCATCTGTCTCCTCGCTCTCCTTCTTTCCCCTTGGCCGTAGAAGACGAAGAGGATGAGGAGAGAGAAAAGGCTGAGATGGTAGGCGGCGCCCCCTGTGTCTCGTGGCGGCTCGGCCTCTCCACGGACTTTTCAGTAGTACATCACTTGACCTGAGATTATAATGGAGAAACACACTTCTAGAGAGAGAAGAGTTAGAGAGAGAGAGTATGTGGTGGTTGCTTTTGTTTATTTGTTTTAGATTCAGAATGCATGACATGTACTTTTCTTAGACCCCTTAATTACCCAAAAAAAGAAAGTTTAGACCCCTTGCTCGCTGACTTGGCCCACTTTTTTAGGTGTTATATGGCCACAAATTATCAATTGTTGTGGAGTGAAATCCCACTTATTTCCCATAATCTTGTTTAAAAGCAGTTTCATAATTCATACGTAAGTTTCAATTTGCATGCCCTACATTGCTATGCATGCTCCTTTCTCTCTCTCTCTTCCTCTGTATAAAGAACTGATAAGGAATTTGTAATAACTGATATTGCAAAAGGATATATCTATTATATCTATTGAATCTAATAATGGTGATGATTACCGAATTCTTAATGTGGAGGTCATGAATTAAGTATGAGAATGAAGTATTCTCAATATTATTTTTATTGAAATTTAATTATAGGTATAAAGGTGCTTAGACTATGGGATTTACTAATATGTCGGTCTTCAAGCAAAAATGCATACTGAAAGGTGCCTTGTTATAAACACAGCAGCATTTTAATGATTTTTTGGGCCAAATAAACGATTTGAGAAATGTTTGATTTTTTGGGCCAAATAAACGATTTGAGGAATGTTTGTACTCCGAAATGCTTTTTGGGGATTCATGTTCTTTGCTTAAATGGTTGCAAGAAGTGGGAATGTTCCAAAGGGCTATCGTGGCCTTTCCCACTGATTTAGCGCGCGTGATATGGTTTCTTCTTTTTCTTTTTTTTTCTTTTTTTTTTTCTTTGTCCTTTTTTGTTTTTTTCTTTTTAAAGTTTTGTTGCGCCAACCCTTCGGACGAATCAAGCCCAAAACTGATTCAAGAATATATGGGACAGTTGAAATCATTATCATCATCATTAGAGCTTTATCCTAATTATTTGTGTATAGTTATGGTGGAAAATAGTAATACTCTTCTAAGATGGGATGATCACAAATTTTCCTTTCCCAACTTATTCATGAATAGTTGGACCCCACCGGGCATTTCCCTAAAGTGGCGTTGCCCTGAAGTATTCATCAATAATGTTATCTAAGAACCGTACTTACTCATGAATAAGTAGTTCATTGAGACTGCACCTAAAGGGTATTAAGGGTACCCCTTTTATGCACCCAAAAAAAGGGGGGGCTCATTTTCCCTCGTAATTTTACCACTCCAGCTCAACAAGAAATGCCAAATAGGGCGGTCCAGCTGCTATTGACCTTGGGTGGTATTGCTGAAGTGAGTCCAATAGATTTTTGGTTTACGAAACACCAGTTTAGACCGGTTCGAGTAGATGGCCAAATGTTGGAACGGTGATGCAAATCCCCCCATTTTATATTTTTCTTTTTATTAGAGTATTTTCATCATATAAAAATAAGTTTTTATGTAGGCACATAAAAGTGTATTATAGAGAGATAGAGATTGGGGGTTTTGCACAAACCTTAGCATTGTATTGCCTTTGTATTTGGCCAAATTTTATCAGCATTTTTGTACTGTGAAGAGAGGATCAACGGTGACAAAGAAAGGAGTCGATTGATGGTGGTATTGTAATCAGAAAAATCTATTTGAGTTTTCTTTGCCATGGTGAAGTAATCTCCACAAAAACCACAAACCTGTAATTTTCTTCCATTAAATAGTCAATTCATCATTGCCATTTGCTTATGGATGTAGCCCCATTTTGAGTGAACCATGAATATTTGCGTGCCTTGATGGTGATTAAGTTGTTACTTGTAGTGTGGGGTTGTATCTTTTGTTTTTCTATTTTACTTTTCTTAATTTCATCTTATTTTTTCAAATTTATTACACCTTATACGGTTCTTGGGTGTTTAGATTTCTTGAAAATTAATTTAACCATTTTAAGCGAGTTGGTTTTGAGGTATTGTATTTGTTACAGTGGAGGTTTACAGCAACAAGGGGTCATCAAGATAGTCTCCGTTCTGAACAAGGAGAATAAAAGCTCAAAGGGAAGTGTGTAATAATTTGAAAAAATGTCTACTTACAAATTCAAAGTAGAGAAATTTGATGGAAAGAATGACATTGAACTCTACAGAATAAAAGCTGATAATATATTGGTACAATAAGGACTTTATAAAACACTACAAGTAAAATATAAGAAACTAGAAAATATAAATGATACTGAGTAGGAAGAATTTGATAGGACAGCACTAGCCATTATTCGCTTATGTTTAGTGAATGAGATACTATTTAATATAATAGGAAAAAAGATAGTGGTGGTGGTTCTATAGGCAAAGCTAGAAAGCATGTACAAATAAAGTCTCTCACAAATCAAATTTTATTAAAGAGAAAATTATAATCTTTAAGGATGTGTGGTGGTATGAAAATGTTGAAACACTTGAAGGAATTCAACAGCATAATTTGTGAACTCAGGAGTATCTATGTAAAGATGAATGAGTGAGATAAGGCGGTAATGTTGCATTGTTCATTTATGGAATACGATGATATTCTTGTTACCACATTGAGTTGTATCAATGAAAATTCCCCTCAAATTGGATTCAGTTTGCAGCACCTTTCTTTCTATGAACTTCAAAAGAAGGTATTGATGGATGATTTGATGGGTTCAAGAATTGATGTTCTTGTGGCAAGAGGGCTATCAGATGATAGAAGTAATTCATCAAGAAATTTCTCTAGTAAGAAGTCTAATTTCCGATCAAAGTCAAGAGGATCTTATGACAAGGGTTGTTGGTTTTATGGATAGTCCAGTCATATAAAGAAAACTTGTTGGGAAAGAAAACGACAAATTCCTCCAATGGTTTTGGTATGGAAATAGGACGACAATGTGAAGCCGAAAATGAGACTCACGAAGTTGACGATTCAACATCCGATTGTATTGAAGATGAGATATTGATAGTGGGATACAATTCCATCCATTATCAAAATTGGATTCTTGATAGTTGAGCCACACTTTGAATATACCCACATAATTTGTGGTTTGATGCATATGAGCCATGTTAGGGTGGTTTGGAATCAATGGAAAACCATTCAAGGAGTAAAAAAGTTGGAATGGGAAGTCCGCATAATGATATATGGTGGAATGGTTCGGACACTTGAAATGTGAGGCATGTGCGATTGAAGAATAGCTTAACTTTACTTTCTTCTCTAGATAATAAAGGCTGCAAATTTATTAGGAAAGGTGCAGTGCTTAAGTTTCAAATGAGCTCTAATTATGATGAAGAGAGACTGAGAAAGAAACTTGTGCAAATTAATTGGAAGTACAATTGTGCAAGAAAAGGTAAATTTGGTTGTAAAAGAAGAAGAAGTTCGACAAAGGGTACATGATTCGGTAAATGGTATATATTTTGGCAATCAAACATCGTAGTAGTACAAAACAAGGTATTAGTATAGATATTCAGCAAGGTGGAGAAATTAAATACTTGAGGCTTTCACAAGGAAATGTGAAGACGAAAGTATCTAATGAATTTCATTCGAACCAATGCTCAAAATTTGATGAAAAGCTGCTGTAATTAGAGTATTATATATAACTCTAGCACTATGGCCTCACTGAGGATATAACCCTTAATAGAGTAGAATGGCGAACCAAGATTCATGTAGCAAACACCAATTAATTGGAAAAAAGATTTGATGACGATGATACAACTATAATACTAATTTTGATCGTTACCATGGTTTGTGTGAAATTTACACTTCACTTGCTTGTTGTTTTTTTATTGGCCTATGTTTAGTCATGGAAGGAAATTTTGGAATGGAGTAAAATGGTTACTTTGGAATTTGAGAAGTGTGTGCAAATATTGTCACGATTTTGAGCATATACAAGCATTCATGGGAATGACTTACAGAGTGGATCTCAATGATATGATATCAAGCAGTGGTATACTTGGAGATGTATTAGAAATGTTTCACCCTAGCATGTGAGGAGGTGGCATAGCCTCAAGAACTCAAAGGATGAGAATGTTGAAAAAGGTGGAGTGTGCATAAAAAGAACAATTACGAAGGAAGATGAACAAGGCATGCTCATGGAGATTATTTTGCTATAGAACTTGTCGCATTAGCTAAGTTCTCTAGATTCAAGAACAAAAGAATAATAGGATATAATTTGGCAAAGCATGAGTGTGATTTTGCATTAAGGTAGGAAGTGTTGGGATGGTGATGAAACTCATCCACATTTAGTATTTTCCTTTATATTAGAAGTATTTTTGACATATAAAAATGAGCTTTTATGGAGGCCCATAAAAGTGAGTTATAGAGAGAGAAAACATAAGAAAGTGAAGAGATATTTTTTGGAAGATAGAGATTGGGTTTTTTGCACGAACATTGGCATTGTTTCTGCCCTTGTATTGGAATAGATGGCATCGGCATTTCCTTGTAGCTATGAAGTTGGGTTGACTGTGACGAAGAAAGCAATCAATTAATGGTGGTATTGTATTAGGAAAAATCATTTTGAGTTTCTTTACCATAGTGAGGTAATCTCTACAAAACCACAAACTTATAACTTTCTTTCATTGATAATGAACTCATCGTTACTGGTTGTCTGTGGATGTAACCTGATTTTGGCTGAACCATGTATATTTTTATGCCTTGATGGTGGTTGGATTATTGTGTGTAATATGTGCGGTCTTTTCTATTCTTATTTTACTTCTCTTGATTTCATTTTATTTTTCTCAAATTTATTATACCACATATGGTACTTAGGTATTGGGATTTATTGAAATCAATTTACTGGTGATGGGCGAGTTAGTTTCAAGATATTGCATTTGTTGTAGTGGGAGGTTGTCACACCCCAAGAA
>NW_006494910.1:6668456-6701219 GCF_000471905.2 Amborella trichopoda | reverse complement strand
TCTCTCTCTCTCTCTCTCTCTCTCTCTCTCTCTCTCTCTCTCTCTCTCTTTCTCTCTCTCCCTCTTTCTTTTCCCTTCCTTTCTCTATCTTCTTCTTCTCTTCTCCCTCTTTCATTTCCCTTTATTTTCTTTTACCATCTTCATCATTCTCCTTCCTCATCTCTCACCTCAATCCTATAACTCATACCAACTTTTTGCGTGAGGCTCTTTTGAGGCTGTTGGGTTTGACCCGTTCCCTTGACCTTAAGAAACTTCTGGGGTTGTTCTCCTCCTTTCTCATCATCTTCTTCTCTTCTCCCTCTTTCTTTTCCCTCACCCTATGTCTTTCTTCTATCCTCTTTATCATTCTCTTTTCTCATCTCACACACCAATTTTCTAGCTTGAAACATCGTTTTGTGTGAGTCTCTTTTGAGGCCATGCCGGCCTTGACCTTAAGAAACTTCGGGGTTCGTTCCTTCCTTTCTTTCTCTTCTTCACTCTCTTCTCTCTCATTGTAACTTCCTCTTCTTCATTCTTTACCTCCCATACCACTCAAACCATTTTTAGGGGGGTCTTCCGAGACCCATCCTGGTCAGGCTTGACCCACCAATATAGTTTCTTGTGAATCCTCAGGGTACTTAGGCTCCAAGCCTACTACCTTTTTTATTGACTTCCTGCAAATACCTCCTTGGGGAGGTGACGCCATGAGGTTGTTCAATTTATTCTAAAATTCACTCATAAGAAGCTCTTCCGAGATGCATCCTGATCCGGCTTGTCCCACCAATATAGTTTCTTGTGAATTCGTTGGGGTATCTAGGCTTCATGTCTAATACCTCTTTTGTGCCTCAGGTAATACCTCATGAGGGAGGTGACGTTGGAAGGCTGCCCAATTATTGGGTGACTTCTCTCTCTCTTCTATCTTTTTCCTTTCTTTTTATATACTCCATCTCCCCTTTTTCTACCTTCATCTCTTAAACTCTCAACCCCCAAACCCCTTTAAATCCTATCACGAAAGGTGAGCCATGGGACAAAATTTCGAGTTGTTTATCAAGTGGGTAAGTGAAGCTGTGTGAAGTTGGAAGGGACTTAGAGCCAGATCGAGCCGAAGATGCCAGGGGGCTTTTGAAATGATCTAAGAGGACTCGGCGCCCGGATGTGTCCCGACCCCAAACAAGTGAGGTTGGCCTTACCTCATGCTTTTATTTCTTTTGCTAGTTCAATTTGCATCTACTGCGCCGCCCAACCATTATCCTTGTGGACACTAGGTTCACCTCCATGCGCACATGCAAATGAACCCAAAAAGGAGGGGCATGGTGCACACACACGGGTTTTAAGAAAAGAAAGGTTTTCCACTGCGAAAATCCAGGGTCGACCAGCATCCTCAGGGGTGATTGTTGTGTAACATGACACATATGTTATAGGCCTCCTCATCTCCTCCATATCTTCTAGATATAGTTAAACCACAGTCCTTTTGTGTCACATTGGCATTCTCGATATTCAATCATAATCATTTGATTTTTGGAATATGTATACATGTTACTTGTTCTCAATTAATTTTCTTGGGTATAGCTTTTTCAATGTTGTAATTTGAGTTTTGTAGTGTACAACAATACCTCAACAAGGAACAGTTGGGGTTCCAAACCAGAATTGCCTTGTTGGAATTAAAATAGGTGGGGATAATGCAACTTTAAGAATTATATAATTGCTTGATTTTTTTTTATCTTCTTATTTTAAATTTGTATCTGCATTTATAAAATGATCCAACCAGATAAACCAATCTAAATTATCAATCCAAACCATATGAGCAGGTAACCAATTCAAAACCTAGTTCTAGATCATAAAACCCAGTTCAACACCATCCAATTGTGGGAGATGTTGGGTTTGATGGGTTTTTATTAGGCTTTTGTAGCCATTAAAGGCCTTATGAGATCATATAATCAATATTTGATATAGTGGAACACAAACTCAGTAGGAGTGTGGTCTTTTGTAGAATATGATAAACAAATGCTATTTGTTAATACTCAGATTTGACTTGACATGCTAAGCTAGTTGAGTTGGAAAACCCATACTACCTGAGCATGAAAAAAACCTAAGGAGGGTTTATGATTACCCCTTGATGAGGTTGAAGTTACCCAGGAGGGCCAATGGACTCTGTGACCCTTGTGTGTGATGGTTGGCCTCTAGAGACGAGGGCCAAAGCCTCATCACTGAACTATCACACAACATATATACATGATAATCATATCGAGAAAATGAACTGCCATTGAGGATGAAGCGTGTATATGTGCGAGAGATTATTTATATGAACCATAGAGCTATGGTTGCATCAGATCTAGGTGACAATGGGTATGTCTCTAGAGGAGAACCTATAATCCACAAACTGTGATTGTATCCCCTTGCCTATTGGCAGGCTTTGGTAGCCCAATCATGAACGCCTGCAGTGATATGTGGGTAATGGGAACTGCTCGGGATAGTTTGAAGAAGTAAGTGTGGAATATAGTCCACATTAGATGCTCGGAGTCCTTTAGTGATATTATAAATTCTTAAACCTAGATGGGTTCGATTTCCATTAAAATTATTTGCTTTTAATTTTTTCTTATGTTATATATTTTTAGATTGTTTTTATAAATTTTTATGAGCATCTGAATATTTTAGTTTTACAAAACGAATTTATAAATTAAGATATATTCAATTTTCAATATTTAAATATTCAGAGAAAAATAAAGTTATTTCTCACATTCTAAAAATGAATTTTATAATTTTAAAAACCATACTTAATATTGTGGCCCACCATAAATCCTTACTTGGATGTGCGTGGGACGACCATAGTCTGCATGGGTGGCATACCACACTTAAAATGGGTTGTCCTTTTGTTTTGATATGCCTTGATGCGCAAGGGATGGAAACAATTAACATGATATGTTTTATGGAATCCTAAGGAGATTGGACTTCTAAAAAGAATATGTAAATAAAGAGATTCATTTAAAGATATACATGATATGATATTTTTCATATTTTATATTTGATGGGATAAATGTTTAGGAAGCTGAAGGATAATTGTCTGCACCACACTTTGAATCGTGATGGTTGATTTAAAGATTGAATGACTCATATCTTTCACTCCATATGTCTCCTATGATCAATAGTCTAGATCTAATCTCCATAAGGATGGCTAACCCTAAAAAAATCTTAACCCCTAGAAACTCTATAAATAGGGGTCCTTTCTCCCATAAATCTCTACACCTCTCATCTCTCTCTTTTTACTCTAAGATCTCTCTCTCCCTCACAAAATTTTTTCTTTAGTTAGAAAAAGGGCATTCCCCATGTCAGGAGTAAAGAGGGGGCACACCCCACACATAACAGGATTTGAGGCCTTGTGGTTTATGTGATTTTCTATATTGCTCTCATATTGATTAAGGGTTGTAGTTAAGGCTTTCCCATACTTCAAAGATCTAAGATAGAACATTGATCTTATGCATTGTTGGAGAAGGAGATCCGTTGTGGGGTGTACTAAGTCTGGTTGAGGTAATCTTCTGGTATCATACTTTGTAATTTGCGGTATTTGATTTCTTATATTTTATTATTCCCATAAACATTGTGTTGTTTTTATTCATTGAATAAAAGAAATTGTAATTAGTGGAAGCAAGTGAGAGTCAATTTTCGTTATCTATTTGTTTATTTCAAGTAAGTTTTATTGTACTTGGACTTTTGTAAGTGTTCTAGTCGGTGAGAAAAAAAATAAAAACTGTATATACTATGCTAGATCACCTTGTCCAACATTCATTAGTATCAGAGCAATGTCTCTTGTTGCCATATCTCTTTTATTTCACTATTTTAGTGAGTTGAAAGTCAGATATTTGAAAGGCAATGGCTTTGTAGTCTTATGGTAAACATCCAGAAAGATTATTGCATGATTCTTATGCCGAAAAGATACTCTGCAGAATAGGGTATTTTGTGTTGTTTTATAGCACTGATATGATCAAGAGGAAGAGAGATTTCTCTAAAGCATACTTCAATGATGTGAAATGTGTGAAATGTTAAGGCACATCTTTATACTCCTCATGAAGAAATTTTGTTTTTTTTTTTAGGCTCATTCATTGTTTTATAAGTATGCCATGAGTATGATTTCTAATAATAAAACTTCAGAAAGAGGTAATACAATGTTGGGGAGATATGACACTCTATGTGAATGGTGCTCAATCTGAGAACACAATACATGTAAAAGTATATTAGTTTCTCTTTGTAATGAAGGGACATGCAGAGAGACTTGGTGACTGTGTAGAAACTCTAAAAGATTAGTGAGAGAATCGAAATTGTGATTTTTGGATTGATAGAATGAAGAAGAATATGTCTTCATGGTATAAAAAAGGGAGAATCCAAAGATCAAAGAAATGGAAACTTTGATGACCAAGTGATACTCTATCAACTCTGTGCTCTCTCAAGACTACAAAAGTTCGTCAGCAAGAAAAGCCAAGATCAAGCAAGCCTTGTTACCAAATACTACATGATTATAAAGTATGAAATCTATCCTACATTGCATGGTAATATCATATAGGGAATAATAATCCATTAATCTATTTATTATCCTTTATGCTTCTTTGATTATATCTGGCTTGGTTTTGTGCATATGTATGGAGTGTATGAATATCAGTTGATATGTGCTAATAAGTTTGAAAGAGCCAATTTTTTAATACCTTGTGTTTTTGTGCATTCTTGTAATTGTGTGAACTACTTAAGGTAGTAAAACACATGGAGATGTAGTTTGATCAAGGTCTATGGACTTAAGTATCAAACATAAGAGATGGATATGGCTCATTCAAATATGTATTACAAATGGTGTGTTCTAATGGAACTCGGTCTTGGTAACCATTTTCCTAATAATGTCAAGTGATGTAATATGTTGCATGTGATGAGGATTTCATGTTTAAGTCTCCATATATTTGCTAAGAAAATATGTGTATTTTGAATACTTCCCGGATTTTGATAACAAACTTTTTGTCATATTTTATTTTGGATAAAATCATATGATGGACTCTATGATTTGTTTTGTGGCTATAGCATGACTTGGTAAATAATTCAATGTGCATGTGGTAAAAGGACTTTTAAAGGCTAAGCATCTTCTACAGAAATTAGATTGGGCCTTTTATATTGAAAAATTTAGGTCTATGATATGGTTTTGAGAAAAACCCATAGTCTTGCTAGGTCTACTAAGTCTTTATAGAGAAGCACTTTAAATCGCCATGCTATTTTCTAACTATTAATTGTGAAAATATATCAAGTCAAGAGTTTTTCATAAAAAGAAAAACATTACATCTTGAAAGTATTATATAAAGATGGGAGAAAGTGTCTTTTATCTATACAATGGTTTTAAATACCCATAATTCTTGATTCATGTTTTATGATATTGATTATGTGTCATGCTAGTTAGTTCTTTGGATTTCTTGATTACCTAAGATTATGAACCATAGAAAATGTCATAGGAAGGCCGTCTTGGTAGGCCTCCTTGATATATATTGTGTGGATAAGATAACTTGATTTATATGAGTTTACTACCAAGATACTAGTGTGGTTCAAGAAGGTTTTTCTTTCGAAGGTTTAGAGCGAAAAATTCTGGTTATTTGAAAATTGAAAAAAAATAGATAAATTCAGATTTTCAAAATAAAAAAAGTATTACTTTTCGGCTTTTGAAAAATAAAATTTTTTAAACATTTCGGTTTTTGAAAAACCGAAAAGGGTAAGTTCTGTCTTTTAAAAAAAAAAAATTATGAAGTTTAAAAAATGGGTATAGATATAATAACAAAAAACTTTGAGGTAATTCTGTAATAACGCTAAATATAACGGATATATACATTATTTTTCTATTATTTTATTAGTATTAATATGATATTATATTATTATTATATAATAATAATAATATTAAAATGTATTATAATAATATCATTATATTAGAACAACTTTATGATAATGTAATCATATAATATCTTAATACAATAATTATCATCATCACCCAAGCCTTATCCCAATTAATTGGGGTCGACAAATTATAAAAATATTTATCGCTATTAATATAATATTATATTATTAAAATATCATAATAAAATACCAATAATAGTAATATAAAATGATATTAATGTATTAAGATAATAAAATAATATTATAATAAAAATATATTTAAATGCTCACTATTTCAATAGAAAATATTATAAATAACAACAACAACAACAACAATAATAATAATAATGATAATAATAATAATAATAATAATAATCATAATCATAATAATAATAATAATAATAATAGTAGTAATAATAGTAATAATAGTAATAATAGTAATAATAGTAATAATAATAATAATAATAATAATAATAATAATAATAATAATAATAATAACAACAACAACAACAATAATAATAATAATAATAATAACAACAACAACAATAATAATAACAATAGAGAATAATAATAATAATAATAATAATAATAATAATAATAATAATAATAATAATAATAATAATAATAATAATAATAATAATAATAATAATAATAATAATAATAATGATAATGATGATAATAATAATAATGATAATAATAATACTGATAATGATAAGAATAATAATGATACTGATAAGAATAATAATGATAATGATAAGAATAATAATAGGAATAATAATAACATAAGGGTTTGTCCATTAAACTTCTGATTTCCAGGAAATGACATTTCCTAAACTTCGGCTTAAAATGAGGATAACGGACTCCCTGTGGAAATTTCAATTCCATATTTAGCAGGAACCAAAGTTACCAAACTGATAAGTCTGGGTTGTATATATAGAAATGAGGCACCAGTAGTCCCATTTTCAAATTTACATCATGTGACTTTCCTCAAAACATGTTCTCTCTCCTCAAAATTCTTTTCATGATCTTTGTGAGGATCAAGAGGATTTAAGTGTAAAACAATACCATTGAAGCTCCCAAAGCTCTCTATATTTTACCTTGACATAATGATATTGGCTTTCAACTACTGGATGTAAGAATGTTTTAACAAATAGAAATAAAGTCCAATATTGGGTTTTTATTGTAGTATAATTGATTTATCTCTATTTGTTTGTTGCACTTCTCGAAGCACTGTTATCTATCTCTTCTATGTTAATGATATTATTGTTACTAGTGATAAATCAGATCTTTTGAAATGTTTATTCCCAACTTGAAAAAGAAATTGCAATGCAAGATCTTTGCCCCCTCATTATTTTCTTAACATAGAGATATCTTATTTTTTAGGTGGAAATCTTATGCCTGGGATCTTCTTGCTCATACTTAAATGCTAGGTGCAAAACCTATTTCAACATCAATGACAAAGAAGAATAATATTCATAGGAATCTGATATATTTCCTGATCCATCTCTTTATTAGAGAATTGTTAAGGCATTACAGTACATTACCATAACCGGCTTGACCTTTCTCATTGTGTCCATACTAGTGTTGTCAAATTCACTTCACTTCGATGAAGAGGCCAAAACCTTCAGATTTTAGGCCTAGACCAAAGTGAAGCGAAGCTTGGTGTTGCCACTTTGGTCAAATGGGGGTGGTTTCGGCAGATTTAAGTCGGCTTCGTGCCTATTCGGCCAAAGCTTTGGCCTCTTCAGCCTAAGCAACCTAATAACTATATAATTTTTTTTAAAAAAAATTATTTTTATTTTTATTATTTTTAAATAATTTTTATATGAAAATTAATTTATTTATGTTAAATTTAAAAAAAAGTTTGAAGTCTATCCCTAAGTCTGCCAAAGCACCAAATTGCTGCATTTTTCTCAGGAAACCGAATAAAACTCCAAAGTGAAACATGGGTCCATACAATGTGTCAATTTATATATACCCCTATAATTGCACATTTTCAGGCAGTTAAGTGGATTCTTCATTATCTCAACGGTACACAGTCATGTGAGTATAAGAGTCTTATCTGCTAGTTCTCTAGAGTTATATGCCTTCTTTGATGCAGACTGGGTACTCACTGTTCAATCACTGGTTTTTGTACTTATCTTGGTTTCAATTGCATATCTTGAAGTGCTAAGAAACATTCGACTATTGTTCAACTGTTGAAGTTGAATATCGATCTATGGCATCCATTGCTGCATCATTAACATGGCTTTCTTTTACTCTTCTAGATATCGAGGTTCCTCATTCTCAACCACTAAAACTTTTTTGTGATAATATTAGTGCTTCTACATGACAGTTAATCACATTTTCCATGCCCGAACAAAACACATTGAGTTAGACTATCATTTTGTGCATGAAAATGTTGCTCTTGATTTACTTGTCACTCGAATGGTTTCCTCTCGCAATCAAGTAGCTAATATCTTTACCAAGCATCTGCCACAAGATGTTTTTTTGAGATATTTGATTTAAACTCGAACTTCAAATACCTACCCAGCCAAGTTTGAGGGGGATAATAGAAATAAAGTCCAACAATATTAGTTTTTGGAAAGGCCACAATATAAATATTGTTTTTTCCTTTGTGAGAGAATGTAACTCTTTTATTTTTTCTTAGAGAATATAACAAGATAGGAAAGTACATATTGTACGTAACAAGATAGAAAAATGCATATTGTACCGTTATATCACGATTGTATATATAATGAAAGAGCCATCACAGTTGAATGTGGGAGAACAATATTTCTTGACAGTTCATTTTTCTCTAAAATTCTTTATTAAAATCTTTGATGGTTTCGTTTACTTTGAAAATTTTGCAAGTGTTGTGCCCCTTTGTACAGGTTTACATTTTACCTTTAACAAGTGACATTGTTATATAACTATTACTGATGGAATATTCTTTTAACCAACTCAATATTTTTTTAACACTTGATACCCTTTTTCTCAATATAATAACTTTTTATCTAGGTGTATTTTGTGTGACTAATCAATGATGAAGAATACATGTTTCGCATAAAAAAAAGTATTTAATAACTATTGTGTATTTGATGATTCATTTTGTGTTCATTGAGGATTATGGGTCATTTAAGGTATTTTTAATAAAAAATAAAAAACTATTGTGTATTTAACAAATTTTCATCTAGGTGTATTTTGTGTAACTAATCAATGATGAAGAATACATGTTTGATAGAAATAAAGCATTTATTATTATGGGAAATGACACTATCCACCTTGATATGCAATATTAATTACAATATAGTAAATGAAAATATGCCATTATCTTATTTTGAGAAATATATATTCTAACACTCTCTAATAACAAAAGGAAAATCATATAATGAGATCGTTTACCTTTGGTACAAGGTGGTTATAATAAATCTTAACTATTGGATGTGAAATTGCGTGATTTCATTTATTTGATTGACCAAACTCAAAGTTCAAAAGAAATTTTTTCAAACTTTGTGACACATCCAAGCTATCATATTTCACATCGGATAGTTGTAACTTGTAAGTAATTGTGACCTCCCTATTTCAAAGGTAAATGCCCATAATAGAATATGGCATTCAAGAAGTTCTGTATTAAAATACAATGATAATTAGTATCTAATGAATGTTGATTAAGTCAAAAGAATTCTTTGATAAGATTGAGTGGCCCAACAAAATATTTAACAAGTAACTGCATTAATTCCTTCCGTGAATAAAAGACTTAGGTAATAAAATTTGTGATACCAATAGCATAGATTCAGGAAAAAAGTCCGGGTTTAATTGGTTAGCGCTTGATGATTTGCAATGCTACATCCTAGGCGCAATTCCTATCAAGGGTAGGAGCCCTCTGCCCACTGACTCACCTAAAAAACAAAATCGTAGATTCTTTTATGGACCCGGTTTCTATGTAGCCAAGCTCACATGTGTAGAAATGCAGGCCTCTTAATAAATTTAGTTTTGAGATAGATTTTACGACTTAATTTTTAAGGACATGTTGAGATAGATTTTACGACTTAATTTTTAAGGACATGTAATCTCTAACATGAAGATCACCAATATGAATAAATAAATAAAATTTAAAAACTAAAAATAATAATTCTAATAAAAAATCATTTGGATCGTTAGTTTTCATTGTTTTTAGATAAAACACCTACTTGCATCCATCTTTAAGACAGATTACACTTGCTGGACCACATATGTAGATATGCCGTCGAGCCCGCATGAAATAATTTTCCTTCTTTTATCGTCACATCTTTGTGAGGTATATATATTAATTTAAATTATTAATAATGCTATTTTGGTAGGACCTGGTTTCTATGCGGCCAAACCTGCATATGTAGAAATGCGGCCTCTTAATAAATCTATTTTTGAGATGGATTTTTTGATTTAATTTTTAAAAACATGTAATCTCTAACATGGAGATCATGAATATGAATAATAAATAAATGTTAAGAAATAAAATAATAATTCTAGTAAGAAAACATTTGGACCATTAGTTTTTATTGTTTCTAGATGGAATACGTACTTGCTTCCATTTTTAAGATGGATGTTTTACACGTTTTGGACCGCATATGTAGTCATGCAGTTCAACATGTATGAATCTATTTTCCATTTTTGTAAGGCTTGATTTTATGAAATCTGGCAAGGCCCCGGCTCAAAATCGTGTAGGAGAATATGGTTTTGATGCAAAAAAAAAAAAAAAATGACCTGAAAATCTAAGTCCACTTTTGATCGTACAAAGCTAATAAACAATGCATATTTAATAAATTTGTGAAGAGTTGTAATAAAAAATATTCAAGATGTTGCAAGATGGATTATTTATAGTGTCCCAATCCTAGTTATCTGTGCAGAGGTAATCGATTAGTACAATTTTTTGTTTTGGGTAATTACAATTAGTAGAGTTTCTAACACGAAAAATGGTTTATTCGGGTGATATTCGAGTTCTGTTTTATAAAGCATTAACCTTACATCATCATCAAAACTTTTTTTCAATTATTTGGGTTCGGCTACATAAATCATGGTTCGTCATTCTTCTCTATCAAAGGCCATACCTTAGTGAGGCAATAAGTCCTCATATTTTTTCTCACTACTTCTAACCATGTTCTTTTGGTCATCTCTTGTGCTACTTTTTAGCCTTTTACTTGAACCAACTCACACCTCTTAACAAGTAATGCACTGGGTTTGTGTTCTACATTCCCAGCCTTACAAAATATTTTTTGAAAATGTATAGAATGAAGCTATTTACTTTTGATCTAAGGAGATCACAATCGTCATTAACCATTAGATTTGAAATCATATGGTTGAGGCAAAATTTTATGTTTAAGCATAAAATTAACTGTTACATTTAAATTTTATGTTTAAGCATAAAATTTAAAACAAAATTTCTTAAGTGTTGTAAAACACTTTTATCCATTGAATTTCACATCCAATGAAAAAATAAATATGACATTTTTGTACCAAAAATAAATGGGTGCGGTATAGAGCCTAAGCTCTAAACAATCAAATTAGAGCCTACCTTCAAATAGTGTTGAGAAACGTGGTTTCAACGCCAGATATCTTTGTGATAGCCTTAAAATGTATTTTTCATCTTTATTTATAAAGTTTAAAGCTACAAAAATAGTGTAGATAGACATATATGAAAACTTGAAAATCTTGAAAATTGACTGGCCAAAAATAAAATACACTATTTTTAAAACTTGAAACCTATTTTTTCTCATGTCCATGCATCTTGATGTCGAGATGATCAATTTGAGGATATTTTTCCATCAAAATAATCTATTTTAGTGAAAATTTGAGGTAGCTCTAATTTGATTGTTTAAAGCCTCAGCTCTATATAAACTTTTCTCGATTGTTTAAATGATGGCATAGTATATACAATCCATACTTTCCCTTTAATATATACGGGGAAAGTTTATATTAAGTCAGGCTCTAAACAATAGCATACCTCAAATATTTCACTAGAAGTGGTTGTTTTGATGTTCAAATATCTTCAAATTGATCATCTTGACATCAAGATGCAAGATGAATGGACATGAAAAAAAAATGGATTTTAAATTGTGAAAATAGTATATTTTGTAATGCAGTTTTTTGCCATTAATTTTCAAGGTTGTCAAGTTTTCGTAGATATCTCGATCTACATTATTTTTTAACCTTTAAATTTTGTAAATAAAAATAAAAATTTATAGTATTAAAACTATAATTTTCAACACTTTTTGAAAGTACGCCCTAATTTGATTGTTTAGACTATAGAGCGTAGGCTCTATACAAACCGTACCCAACATATGTTGCCCTATTTTATCTTTCCACTTCTCACGAAGTCACGAGTCCCGAATCAGGAGTCGCCTTGTAGAACCCTGGAATCGCTGGATAGACAGCTTAAAAGGAAGAGAGAACCAGGAGCTCATAGAAAGAGAGGAGCAAGAGAAACATAACAGTTTTTAAGAGAACAGAAAGAGGAGAGAGATTATTATACAAGAAGATTGATTGGGAATCAGAAGGAAAATGGGTCGTCGTAGTCGGTTGCCGTTAGGGCAGGAGCTGATCCTCTGTGCCATCAGCGCTGCTTTGAGCTATGCGATTTTGGCGGTTGGGCTTAAGCAACTCGACCCAAATAGAGAGTCTGCTAAGAAGGCTGCAGAAAAGAAGAAGGAGCTTTCTAAGAGATTGGGTCGTCCTATACCCTCCATGAATTCCTATGAGGTCAATGCCTTACTCCATTGACACTTTATTCTCTTCTTCTTCTTCAGGGCTTGCATATATGAAATGTATTTCGTTTTCTTCTTTCATTTCTGGTTCTTCAAAATCAGTTCCATCTTTAACATGGGAACCTTAGTGACATGACGATTTTGAGTGGCATCTGGAGGATGGAGATTATTTAAATTTAGATGTTTTGGGATAGGAAAGGAACCCAAAAGAATTATTGGCATATGATTATGGGAAGTCAAAATGATTCTGAAGAGAAATGTGGTAGATATTTCAGGATAAATGCAGAAAAATTTAGACAAGTTAAAGAAGCACAAAAGAGATTTTTGAACTTTGGGTATGGTCATAGCGTTTGCTTTTGGAGACAAGAACTCTCAAACTTGTTTTCACCATAGCAGTAACCCATCTTGAACAATAACTGCTAAACCTCTATGCACTGTTTTTAAACCAGGAATGGGCCACATGGGTCCTGCTTTTTAGCCAAAGCTGGATTGTTAGGCCCTTCTAAGAATAAATAGTTTGTTGGGTTCTTTGCCTATGACACTCAGTCTCCATTAATTTGTAGCACATTGAGTACTGGTCAATATGATACCGTTGGGAAAGAGCAAAGCCACCTGTCTGATATCAAAAAGTATGTGGGCTTTGAGGATTAGCCTTTATAACCCTTATTTATGACAGTTATGTTAGGTTTAAATTGACAACTCTGATTGATTTCAAGCAATTCTTTCAAGAAATTGCAAATAGTTGAAACCCCATCAAGTTTTTCTCAAGATATGGCCGACCAAGATGAGGGAAGGGAAGTGTAAGAATATGCAGTTTACCCCTAGTGACTTACAATGCTCTAGGACTTTATACATATTTCTGCCATCATCACTAATTAAGGCTTAATACTTACAAAATAAAATACTAAAGAAAACATAGATCTCATACATACATTTTTTTAATAGTTCAGTGGGGACGTAGTCTTGCAATTGTCATCGACTAATCATTTAAGCCCATAACCAATTCCTAAAATTTAGAGGTGAGCTTGTTTGCTGTTTTTTTGACAAACTTCAAGAATTCAAACTCTTGACCTTCCATACCTAAAACACGGAATTTCAACTACAACCTGTGTGTATTTTGGTTTAGACATCCTGATTGATCTAACATGATGTATGCAGTTTAACAAATCACTAATTAAAAAAAAGGAAAAAGAAAAAGAAAAGAATATCAAAGATATAAGCACACTCTTTCTTCTCATATCACAATTTTAGCAATCACATGGTAATAAATCATCTAATTAATAAGAATGAATTGAGGCATCTGGAGTATTCTTTTCATGCACGTTTTATTGTGTTTGTTGTGAAAGGTTTGTGTTTGTTATTGAGGGACAATGAACATTATGTCTTGCTACATTCATCATTGGGGTTATAATTAGCATGGACTTTCTTCATTGATGACTTTGTGAATTGCAAATTAAATTCTCATTTGTTTTCAGTGAATGAAAATTCGGTCGCCTTACCACTTAGGTGGCCTGATTGACAAAACGCATAGGTGTAGCCTAGGCGGTGGGGTCTGGCCTGGTATGCCTAAGGTAGGCACCTAGGCGGGCTCAAGGCTGGTGCCTAGGCGGTCTGGGCCCCCAAATAAAATTAAAAAAAAAATTTCAAATCTACCCAAACAAAAATATGGCTTGGTATTGCCCTTCTCTCTCTCTCTCTTGAGTCCATGTGCTCTCTCTAAATATGAAAAGAAGAAGAAGAAGAAGAAGATGGACTCCAAGTGTTCATGGACCTATATGCTCCCTCTTTACATGTGAGAAGAAGAAAAAGAAGAAGACCTCCACGTGTTCGATGTGAGGTCCCTCTCTCTCACAGACTCTCTATCTCTCTTTGGACATATCCAAGTGTTCAAGACCTCTCTCTCACAAATATAGATTCAAAAGAAATAAAAAAAAAAAAGAGGATGATTTTTAAGAATTTCATGCGAGACCTCACGCATATACATACGTGCGCATGCACACACATGAAACACATACATACACACATTCACAAAACACACACCAAGCAAGTGTTTCAAAAAATCCTGGGCGGCGCCTAGGCGGTCCAGTAGAGAGAAAACTTGTTTTTAAGGATCAGATTTTGTGTAAAAAATTAAGAAAAACATATTGAGACATATTTTAGTTCATATTTTAGTCCATAATTCCATGCATTTCAAAGTAAGACATTAAAAAAAATACATATTGATGCATATTTTAGTCCATACTCCAAGATAGCACTTCAATTCATTATCAAGAAACTGAAAGAAAATAAGAAATAACAATGCAACACATAAGAGTTAGGGACTTAGGGCACATCAAATGTCTATAGTCCACAAGTCCACATAACACATACACTCCTCCATACTCCATTAGTCCATAAGTCCATATCCATAGTCCACACACTGTTAAAACTTAAAATTTCAAAACCAAAGTTACCAAACTACAATACACAACCAAGAGGAGGAAAACAAAAATGTAAGAAACTTGAAGACTCAAAAGAGTCTTCAATCATCACTCATCAGACTCATCACTCATTATCAGAAAAAGCAAGGTCAGCTACATCTGTATCATATACATCGGAGTCAAATCCATCATCAACGGAATCATCTCCCTCCTCAATATAATGGTCATCCTCTTTTGTCTCTTATGAATTTGCCTGCTTCCTCCTCTTCCTCCACCCTTGTCCTCTGGGAAGAAGATCTAGTGGCCCTAGGACGGTTGGCTGATGTCCCTAAGGCCTCCATAACCATACTCCATGTCAATCCTTCATGTCCCTCAGCTTCATCATCTTCAACCAACCACTCCATAACATTAACCATATTTTTTGATCTGAGGAGGTCTCTCGTATTTCTCTCAGCAAACCTCTCCTTCAAGTATTGGCTATACTTGACATACACTAGGTCATTGAGCCTATTGATTCAAGCTTGTTCCTTTTCTTTGTATGAATCGAATAAAATCAAATGAAACTAATTAATAAAAATAAATAATTAAATATATAATAGTAGTACTACAAAACTACAAGTACAAATTTACAACTGACACAAGTAAACTAATTAAGACTAAGTAACTAATGACTACTAAAGTACTAATTTTTTTTGAGAATGAACCATTAAAGTATTAAATTATTAATACAAATTAGTAAATTATAAATTGTAAACTAATAAAGTAAACTAAATTACCATCTGAAAAGTACTCCAATTTTGCTCACAGCCGGATGAATTAGTGGTTAGGCTCAATATCCGAATGGCCAACTTTTGTAAATTTGGAGCATTACATCCATGTTGGCTCCGCCAATTGGCTGCAAATTAATTTTGAATTACAATTGTTAATTATAGATCTGAAATATTAAGGTATAGGATAATAGCATTATAGATTATGGAAAACAAATTACAAACATGAAATGAATCTGGAACTTGAGGAACTTAAGAATATTATTACCTGGATCAATTTTGGTCATTTGCCTCACAACCATTGGACTCCCAAAAGGCTTTAATCCGCACCTTGTAACTTATTAGTTCATCAGCGCATATAATATCCTGGATATTCGGATTAGGGACTAGCTGTTGGGTGTAATTTTAGTCACATACTGGACTAGATACATTCTGACAAGTGCTCGGTATGATTGAAGGTAATGTAAGACAAGGGCTCTGACGAACTCCAGATGAATGTTCTAACAATAAATGAGGTATGTAAGCTTGATAAGCGTAAAACTTTGAAGACATTGGATGCTGAATATACTCCTTAGTCACCATATGAGACTAAGTATGCCCAATAAGCTGAAGATGCTAATATGAGAGCAAAGGTGTTTTGACGAACGCTCGATAAATTGAAGATGTCAATGTAAAGCGGAGTTTTTGACGCACGCTTGATAGCGGTCTTACCAGACAGTCGATGAGACATGAGCATGGTTCTTAATAAAACCTGTCGAGATATACCCCCCATATGATATGAGATAATATGATATGAAAGATATGATATGCTCAGGATTCATGATATGAGGGCTCCAATATGCCTTCGGAACCCTGACTCGTTAGTCAGTCCCTATATGTTGTGACTTACAACTAATGACTCATTAGTCAAACATGTTCATCTTTTAACTTACGATTGATGACGAAAGATATTAAAGCCATCTCATTGGGAGACAGGTTCTAGGATACATATACTCCTAAGTCCACGATATGCTTCTCCATGTGATATATTGAGGAACTTGATACATTTTGATAATATATTTTCCTGATTTCAATCGTCAGTTATGCATGTACATCGTGACATATGATAAGAAACTACGAAGACGTTTAAATTTAATACGAAACTCTGGGACACATATACTCCTAAGGCCCCTATATGCCTCTACTGGATATTGGAGGAGTTTTGGATGAGATGTGATATGTTTCTTTTACTCCATCGTCAGTTAAGGAGATAAGGCTTAACTGATGGGGAATAAGGATACCTCGCAATGTGACATCATAATGCAGTAAAATACTTAAAAATACCATGGGGCCGCAATATGCCTATATGTCCAAGAATTTTACAAATTGGACAAGATTTGGAATTGGCTTAACCCAATATCCGTATCTAACGTCAATCAAGATTTACCTTGACCGACGCCCCAAAACTTTATGTTTTGGGATTTAGCCGTGATTCTCAGGGAATCATATTTGAGACATGATATCCCTTACCGTGAAGTTTCATATCATTTGGAGGTGGTTTAACCCGTCATCCGCATACCTCTGCAGTTAAAGCCTTAAAAACTTTATACTCCGTATGTTACATCCAGGTTGACACCCTGTCACCAAAATTGATATTTCTCTCTTGATATGAAGGCTTTTATCATGGGACCAAGACCATTGGAATCCTAACCCAATGGCCTATCACCTTAAAAGGTGTGGCATTATTTGATAGGTGTGTTGGAAGCGGTTGGATCCGCAACACACTAGTTTTGCTGATGCAATTTCCAGTCGTAAGAAAGTAACTTGGAGGATGATATCTCTTTCATCTTTGATCCATTTAAGAGAGACTTGGACCATTGGGTTCATCTCTAAGTCCTCTTTCATCTCTCCAAATTTCATGTTCAAAGGATCTACCATGAGAAAGCGATTGAAGAATTACAAAGACATCTCAGAGTTGCGTTGCAGAAGCTTGACTGACAGGGGATAAAGAGATAACAGATTCCTGATTTTGCTCATGCGTGTTCACGCTGAACCTGAGATTTGAATTCGAATATTTTGAAGATGACCATTGACTGAAACATGAGATTATCATTAGAAGACACCTGTGCGAAAATATAAATCCGTTTTAATCCATGTAGTTATCAAGATAAACGACGTAATTATCATCGTGAAGATCAATCATAGAGGGGTTTGCTTTTCGAGGTTCGATTAGCTCGATTTTGCTTGGTTCAATTGGACCCTATAAGGTTGAATCATCGCTTTTAGAGAGAGATAGAGTGGTTGTGTACACGGTGTGTGAAGAAACGGTCCACTCCACGACAGTCTTCTGAAACATATCTGAGATAGAGAGATAGAAGTTTATCTTATTCTGCTTTTGATCCATTTGAAGCCCGTTATCGAAGGAGCAAAACTCAAAGAATAGTGTCCCTACATTTAAACTCAGGTATACAGGCCAATATGCCCATTGGTATTATTCCTTTCTTTCATATATTTGTATATTTTCTTTCTTTGAAGCAAATGTATAGGTTTCAAGACTCGAATCAAGGGTATTCAGTCTAGGTTTAGACTGATGTAAATTGTAATAGAGGATTAAACCTCTTGAACTGATCCGTTCCCAGTATATGATATAAAAACCTGTGTTTCTATGATATGGAATGCACGGGCGAATTTGGCTCCGAGTGTGATGTACTCCAATCATTTTTTGTTGTTTAATGTTTATTTAGACATTTTAATCGATATTAGCATCGCATTATTCGGAGCGTCCACTAGCATCTATATAATTATTAAATCCAATAATAATTGTGTCATTTGTGTGTATATCCCTATTAGCATAAAAAAAAGCTAGGTTCAAAAAATAACTAGTTGCATGCTACGTAGTTGCCTATCCCACTTCCCATCAATAATCTTCCAAACAGGCTCAGAGTGGCTGACATCATCATCTAAATTTTGGGCTATCTCTCTCTTGCATCTCTACATTGCCTCGTATATGTAGCCCATAGAGGGCTTGTCACTATCAACCATGTGAATGACTTTGACAAGAGGAAAAAAATACCTAAAGAGCGCCGCCCTTTCACCCCTCGCTAAAAAAGCCTTAGAGAGGATAATATCTCTCACCTTCTTCCCAAGTTGATTCTTGGACCACTTTCATGCTCTCCACTCATCTGAGGTAAACATTTGCCTCTACGAGATTCTCCTTGAATGTATGTTATCTAGGCATAAGTACCAAGTAGCAAATCACATGACTTCGGGCCTCACAATCTCTTTCTTCTTTGTAAATTTACGCATCATGCTGATGGTGAGGGTGTGGCAATAAATAAAAGTCATAACCGACTTTTCCTTCTTCACTGCACCTGGAATATCGCTCAAACCGCTAAGAACCTCAAGCATGAGGTCTATATAGTGTGGTAAGATATGTGCAACAAATTAGCAGCAACAACATTAGAAGCAGCATTATCTATGACAACTTGTATAACATGCTTCTCCCCAACCTCCTTGATTCCCTTCTCCATCACTTGAAATATGTAATGGGCATCATGTCTATAATTAGAGGCATCAATAGACTTCAAAAAAACAATCCCTAAGAGGCAATTCACCAGCAAATTCATTTGGCTTCTTCTCTTCCTATCACTCCAAGTATTAGTCATAACAAAAACCCTATACTGAGCCTATGCATCCTTCTGAACATCAACAATCTCCCTTATGATAATCACTTCTTTTTTCAAAAGAGGCTCTGATAGCGCATATGGGGTCGGGGGTTTCGTTCCAGGCCCAAATTAGCTAATAGCCTCTACCAAGGTGTTGAAGCTGCTTAGGCGAGAGGTATTGAAGGGATATCTCGTCTCATAAAACCATCAAGCAATGGACCGTGTAGCTCTATCTCTTGCTTCCTTCTTGATTCTATTTTCAATAGTTGTTTGCTTCTTTGTTTTCTCTCCTGCAACTTTAGGGTCAAGCCGAGGCAAAAAACAATCTATAGGCCCTCTAACCCAAGGCCTCTTAGGCCTCCCCACTCCCAGAACCAAGTACAATTCCCTTTCCCTTCCCCCTAATCTGGGGACTGTGATTGTTCTACCTCTTGACACCCCTCCCCATCCTAATCACTATCGTCATCATCATAATTGACTCGAACCTTAGACCTCATCTCTGTTATGGATGCCTGTCTCTCATCTTTTTTCTTTTTTACAAGACTCATAAATTTTTTTATCTTCTCTCTAATAGCATCAGGAGCTTTTTTACATGGGGCACCATCCCCCTTGATATCGGCAAGATGTTTCTTAAACCGGTTTATGCCCCTATTTGTATCATTTTCACAATAATTGCATCTTATGCAATTTTTATCCAAAGGATTCGTGTTATAGCCATATTTCCAACCGGGATCACCACTTCGATTAGATCCCGAAGAAACATCTCAAAATAATATAAGCAATCTAACAAATAAAATTTTTCACTAACTTTGATTGCTCGATCCCTAAGAAACATCTCAAAATAATATAAGCAATCTAACAAATAAAAATTTTTCACTAACTTTGATTGCTCGATCTCCAAACTTCCACCTCTGAGGTGTTTTCTGAGGTTAAAATATTCTAAAAAACCTTCTAATAGACTTATAAAATTATCCAAATTAAATCTAATCTCAATGGGTGATGCTTAGATCGTTTTCTCATAACTTTGAGAAACCCTTTGATCCAATGGAAATCACCAAAAACTAGTTTTTTGAGGTTTTTTTTCTCTCTACATTTGGTCTAGTGGGGTTTAAGTTTCAAATAAACCTACAACCCACAATTATCCCCCATTTTTTATTAAAAAAAGACAAAAAACTGCCCCTCAACGAGGGGCATTTCAGCCCCTGGGTGGGGCGCATGCCCTAGGCGACCGCCTTGGGGCAGGCCGCCTAATAGGGCCGCATAGCCCTCGGCAAGGTGCCTAGGCTTTCTGGACCGCCTAGGCACTAGGTGGTCCGCCTTTTCAAACAATGCACCAAACAACATAAGGCCCGCACCCCAACCCCTTTCCTTTAGGCCGCCTTTGTGTTTGGGTAGCCGCCTCTGCCTTTTTTAACATTGTTAGTTTCTTATTTCTAATGTGGAAAGGAATCATATTTTACTTTCTATTCTAATTGATGTTCTCATTTCTGGCTACTTCTGCTATCCTCTTTGCGATGTCATGCTCTAGATGTTGTGTTAAATATTCTCTTTGTATTTAGAAATGATTCACTTATTTTGCTGCTTAAATCTCATGTGCAGGATATGGTAGCTTGTGATGTTATCAACCCTGATGAGATTAAAGTGACATTTGAGGCAGTTGGTGGTCTTGAAAAAGTTAAAGAAGACCTTCATGAGCTGATTATTCTTCCTCTCCAAAGGCCTCTTTTGTTTTTAAGAGGAAAGCTCCTAGCTCCTCAAAAAGGTGTATTGCTTTATGGTCCACCTGGAACTGGAAAAACTTTGTTGGCAAAAGCCATTGCGAGGGAATCTGGGTCAGTTTTTATCAATGTGAGAGTGTCCAATTTGATGAGTAAATGGTTTGGTGACGCTCAAAAACTCGGTATGCATGTAGTGGAAATATTGTTCAATTGTATAGTGGACAAAAAGTGGGGTTTATTTTGATGCATTGAATTCGATTAGTTCGGAGCACTTTTGCACAATATCATCATGGCCATGCTGTATTTTGACATAATGCTTTTCTTTTTTAAGAAGTTTATAAATTCTGACATATTTTTTCCTCTCTAGAAAATATTTCAGTGCAGGTTTGGGTTTGCGTAGTTTGTAATTGTGCTGATTGGTTGTACATTATTTTTGTTAGTCAAGTACATTGTTTTGTTCTGATATTCCTTTGGTAATTCCTGCAGTTACTGCTGTCTTTACATTGGCATATAAGCTTCAACCTGCCATTATATTCATAGATGAGGTTGACAGCCTATTGGGTCAGCGCCGCAATACTGAGCAAGAAACCTTAACAAACATGAAGACTGAATTTATGACATTATGGGACGGCCTGACAACAGACAGTGTGCTTTCATCTCTTTATGTCTTTTTATGTTCTTTCTCAAATTATTGGTTTCAATTTTTCTGTGCATTTCATTAATCTAAACTCTTTTTCTATGACATCAATTGTGCCATGTTCATACTAGTTTTACCTGAGTACTCCAATATATGGTGTCACGTGTCGATAGTTAGACACATGTCAACGCGTGTAGACATAGGCCTCACTTGACCATATGTGCAGGGCAATTTTATTGATTTTCAGTACATATCGACGTGTGGTATATAAATGTTGTCAATTTTTATTACAATAAAAGACTTTGAGCTACATGGTAGAGTGGACTTTCTTAGCTCAAGAGGGCTCAAGATCAAATCCCTCTGGGAGTTTTTTGTTAATATTTTAAAAATAAACATCAGGTCAGGTTTGGAATCCATAACATGTTGAAGTGGAAGTGGTCAAGTCTACTGGTGCTCGCATAGCGCTTAGCCTACATGAAAAGTGAATAGTTATATACTAAAGGAGTGAATAGCCTGCATGAAAAGTGAATAGTTATATACTGTAAAAAGATTCATTTAATATAAAAGAATGGAAAACTCACACCTTAAGGTTAGATCAACAGTCTCCTTCATAAGGAGCAGTGCACTTTACCACTAAGAGGACAATAAATCTGTGCAAAGAAATGTCTGATGTTTTTTATATAACATTATGTTTAATTTTAAAAATTTTTGTAATGCGTTGTCTTGCCATATCCACATATTGGTTTTCATAGATGAAGTCCTCGATTCTCCTGGTACATGTTTGACACCAAAACGAGTGTCGGTGTCTTTGTAACACTGCTTCATAGACAACCATAACATCTGCCAGATGTACTCAAACCTTATTTTATGTGGAGACTGGTTGATTGCAAATGTATCTTCTGTGGATTTGTAGCCTTCTTTAGATATGCTTTTGTTAAGAGTTCATCCGTGCTATTTAGTTTGTCTATTACAAGGTATGGTAGCTGAGAAGAGTTCTTGTGCTAAGCACCTCTATGCACCCACAAAGCAGGCATATTACTTTTGTTGTGGACAAAAGCTATTAAAAAATCTAAACTAGTAGGGAATGAATATTTTACCCCTGCTTGTGGGCATTATTTCTGTTGTGATTGTGTGATACGCGTGCATCTGATAACCATGAAGTGGACCAAATCACCAAACATTTTTATAGTTCTTTATATTTCTGCAGCATGCTGAAGGAAAAAGAAACACTTGCTAGGATATTAGTGTAGCTTTTTTTATTTGAGGAAAGGATGTTAGTGTACTTATTGTAAGGCTACTAGAACATCTGTGACACAATTTTGGTATGTGTCATCTCACGAAATAAAGTAATACAGTAATTTTGCATGCTCCTTGTGTAAAACACAATGCATCAATGCTCTATCCAAACTCTAAACTAAAGTATTCCTTGGTTGACGTGACATTTTTCTACCTGGTGTTTGAACAAATATAGCTCTAACAAATAAAGGATTTTATGATGGAAATCAATTAGCTTAAGGCAACAATCTGAAATTTCAAATTCAGAAGTTAATCTTGTGACTAGGATGTGAAATTTTTTTGATAAAAAGGATGTGAAATTTACCAAAGAACAAGTTGCAACGAGACCGACTTGAAACCAATGTTGACTTATGGTTCTTTGGTTGAACTTTGAAAGATAGGACAATGTGATCTAGCCAAGTATATACAGCTAAAAAAATTGTTACTTTCTTTCTTTTATTCATATCGACTAGAAGACTTACAAGTGTCCAAAATTACATCTTTAATTCATAAAAATAAACCCTAATACAATCTAGGACCTTTACTTGCATGCCATTACAGTTATTACAATGAAACAAAACACAATGCATGAATTGGATCAAGAGACTTGAAGCTATTAGAATATTAAATACCTTGCCAAGGGTTAGCCCCAAGCACTTCCAACACCCCACATTGGGTCTCCTCCGCCGATGGCGCATGGGATCACTGCCTTTTGACCTTTTCTTACAGTAAGGGAAGCCTAGGCAAAACTCTATTCAAGATATGAGAGCATGAGATAGCATGGGATAGAGCCTTTCTTCATAACCTAGGTTTACTATGGGCTAGGGCGTGCCATCCCTTTATGGCTTTGGCATAGTCCCCTCTTTATTTATTTCCCAACCCTAGAAAGAGAGATGAGAGAGAAGAAATAGAGAGAGTGGGGCGTGCTGGATTCAGAGAGAGAAAGAGCGAGAAAAGAAGAGAGGTCAATACCAAAGTGTGTGGAAATCATTCCCATGAGGGGGTATTTATAGTGCAAAACTAGGGTTTTGGGGTTTGTCATCATTATGGAGACTCAATCTCGACTGTAGATCTTAGAGTCCTATGGGTGAAGAGATCTTACCCTTACATTCTTTAGTTCGGTCGTCATGATTAAAAGGAATGTGCGAGAACCATTATCCCTCAGTTTCCTTAACCCTATTCTCATCAAATATTTGATTATGTAAAATAAAGTAATACATAATACTGATTTCAATCAATTAAAAAACTTTCCCAAAAAAAATAATTCAATCACCCTTCTCTCTTCCATGGGAAACTTCCCCCTCAAGTTACTTTATGAGAGAAAGAGAAACATAAAGAAGGTGGGGGGTGCCACCCATGTAGGCAACTTGTGGGCCCGACACCCCCACAATGGGCTCCATGTGGTGGGCCCCAACCAAATCTTGGTCCCCACACCCTCTAGTAATTTTAGAAATTAATAAAATGACTTTTAGAGCCCCATAAGTATTTTTATTTTCTCTCTGAATGAATTAAATTCAGAAAATTTTAGCTACATAAAAATCCTTTTAGGTAAAATAAAATACTCAGAGGGTTTTAGAAAATCATTTTAATGTCCTAAAATTCAAATTAGACATTAAACTATTTTGAAATGAATTTTGATGGGAATTGGATCCAAGGAGTCAAGGATAACACAAATATACTGAGGCACTCCATCCCTTTTGGAAACCGCATCCTCTGTCATCTTCTCAAACTTTCCCAATGGAGCCTATGGCCCACAACCCATGGATTACAGGTCCCATTGGGCACACACTCTCTCTCATAGGTCCTTCCAATGCAATCCAGTATTACAGGGAGACATCTCTTTCGCACATGTACATGACATGCCCCAAATGGCTGCTTCTCGGATGGCTATCTAGTGTACATGCCGTGTGATGACAATGACTAGGATTTTGAGCTTTGTCCTCTCCGGCTAACCACCACACACAGGGTCACACCCAGTCCCTTGGCTAACATGTTGGAATTATGTGCTTTCAAGACCTTAAATGCGACATTTTCAATGGCTATTAACTTCAGTGGGAGTAAAAGAGCAGCATGACTCTAGGATCTTGGCCGACTAGGATCAAGAGTCATGGAACCCCGATTAAGTCATGACGAGGATTTATGCATAGGAGCTACCGAGAGAGTTGAGGGTTACCTCTTAGTCAGGGTTAGTTGTAAACCCCATGACTGAGTGTTGGGCTAGGGTAAAGTGATTTATGTATGAGCTTGCTGATGAAAAGCCTTGTACGAGAAGGTTCGGGCCAATAGAGGATATTGGCCTAAATCCCTGACTCTTAGAACCTTCTCATAGCATGTGCATATACAGTCACAATGCATAGGAAGCCGCTCTTCTAGCGATCCCTTGGTTAGAGCTATGCACATGTGCTAAGAGAGGGAACCCTGCACCTTATGTGTGCATATCCTTTAGGGGGTGTATTTGAAATCCACTTACATTTGGGGATTCAAAGTCGCACATCGGTTTGACTTTGATAGACTGACCACATGAGCCCCTGATTATACACTGTGGGTCATGAGTTTGTTGGGTCATACCGAGAAGGTGGCTTTGGATTCCAGGTCTACTTGAGTAGAGTGCTTCTTGTAATTCGACTCCAAGAATCCTAATTTCCTATGTAAATATTTTTAATCAATGCCAATATGATTTAATTTGATGGAAAATCATTAAAATGATTTTTATGGATTTATGAGAATTTTTTTGGATTTTTCTAGGCAAGAAAATCCATTTTTCAGAATTGTTTGAAAAAAATGACAAACAAGGACAGTCCTCCAGGATCCAAAGGGGACACCCAAATGGCCAATGGGTATCCACGTGTCGGCTTGGGGAGTTCCACATTCCCCCCATGTGGAGATGTGGGGGTGATGTCAACCCTACCAAGGGACCCCCACGTCCTTTGTTGATTTGTTCATTTAAGTTAAATGTATTGAATTTTGGAATTTTGTAATATATTGAATTTTGAAAAAATTATTTTGGCACATGTTTAATGCCTAAAGCAAGGGGGTTTGTGCACATGTGTGGAGGATTCTACAAGAGATATAGGGTTAGTAATTACAAGCCTAACCCTAAGGGTATATTGCAATTGTGTAATTAACCACCTAGCTTACATGGCATGATTTAATTAGCCCCACATGCTCTTACGAAATGGAGGTAACTTCTAAGATTTGTTTTTTGCTGGAATTTTTGACAAATGACCATAAGGGCATATCCTGCATCTTGGTTTTAGCTTTATAAATGTAAAGAGTATGGGCATTTTGATAACAAGGGAAATTGGAGTGAATTATAAAGGAGGATAAAGGTGTTTAAATCCATATCACCTATCTTGATGGTAGATGGTGGGCGAGGATCATGCATCTTTGTAGCTATTGGTAGATGACATCAAGGACTAATATTCATTCATCTAGAAGCATCTCCGCACTTGAGGGTTGAAAATTTATAAACACCCCATGATCTTTCATTTTACACATGAGTTCATACGTTACAAATTCCTTCCCTCCAAATATGGCACACACCTCTCTCTCTTCTTCCAAGAAGTGGCCTGCTCCAGCTAGGTCTCTTCTTCCTTCCTCTCTCAAAAATTTTCCATCTTAAGAGAAAAGGTGAGAGAAGAACCCCATTGAAGGTCTCATTCTACTCCATTAATGGTGATTTAAAGCTCAAATTCAAGTCTTGGATGATCTAGTCTTCAAGCCTTCTTGAGTAAGATCAATTTTATTTCCATTGATTTCTTTAGTTTCTTCTTGCCGTAAATTCTCAATTACAACAACATTACTTCATCCTTTGGTGATTAGATCTTTGATCCCTTGATTGATTATTGATCGCTCTTTATCCATATAATTAAAGGCTTCATCCATTCACTATTTAACATAGTTTTCAATGAGCTTTCTTCCTTGGATTTTGGAATTATTTTGGCTGATGTTTCTCTGAGATTTTTATGATCATATCGGTCACTTCAACTTTCATCTTGTTCTCTTGAATTGTTGATTTTATAAGAAGAGACTATGTCGAATTTTTGTGTGCCGGATTGTGAACTCAATTGAACCGGTTTTGTGTTTTAAGAACCCGGTTTTCTCCTATGATTTTTCCACTTGATTTGATCTTTAGATCTCTGGAAATCCTTCATGTTTTAAGTGTGTATCAATAGATACTTGGCTTCTCACATACGAGATAATGAATTGGACCAATTTTGAGATATGCCATCTCATGTTACCCAATGGCACATTGCTAAGACTCAAGGCTGTAAACCGGGAACTCGATAGCTCTGGTTGACTTCCCATTGTTATATTGTGTTGTACACTTGAGCATATGTAGGTTGATATGATGGAGATCATGTTGTGATGAGTTTTTTTGAATTCATTCATGTATAATTTTGCTTTGCAAGTTTTAATGGTGCTGAATTGTCAAATGTATATTATACATGTGTAGTTTGATCTCCTTTTATAACTTGTTTTGTTCATACGCAAGGACCCCCAATTGAGTTGTATCCTCTCAATTGAGTGTATTTGAAAGTGAATAGCTCATTGATTTCTATCCTCTCAATTGTAGTATGGCCTTTAATATAGCAGAATGGCAGACCAGGATTCGTGTAGCTGACCCTAATTAATTGGAAAAAGGCTATGATGATAATGAGTACAGTGACCTTGCTGAAATTTGTGTTTACAAATTGTAATTTCAAAATGTATTGAAAAATTTAAAAGCGTATTGGCTTTTTTTATCTACTTTGTAGTCCAAGTCAAGAGAATTGGTTTCTATACACTCACACAACCACCCTGGGCATCTCTCCAACCTCATCAAAGGATGACCCTACGAACCCTTATCGGTTGTGCCATATGCCCTAGGCTAAGGGTTTTAGACATCAATCAGCTTATTTCAATTTTCACTCTATCGCCTGGTAATATACATCGAAACTCAAGTGAGTTACAACATTAGAATTGCCACACAGTCCATCCAAACCATGCTTCGACTTGAGTCATCATATCACTATATGAAGATTTTCAATTCATGCTCTTATAAGGCCTTTAAATGGCCACATCATCTAAACAAACATTCACGAGAGATAATGGAGGGAAATACATCATTGTCAAAGCTTTTTCCCAACTAATTGGAGTCGGCTACACGAATCTTGGTTTGCTATTTTGTTCTATTAAGGGCTATACTCTCAGTGAGTCCATAGGTCCCCATATTTTTTCTCACTTCTTCCAACTATGTCCTTTTGGGCTTACTGTAGGGTTATGTGGCTTTTAAAGGCCTTTTGAGTGATTCTAATAAGACATTTGATGTAGATATAAACTCAATGGGAGTGTGGTCCCTCGTGGACCATACTAAGCAAACCGATGGTTGCTGATACCGGACTGTGCTTGACGGCCTAGGCTAGTCGGTTGAGAAAAACCCATATTTCCTGATTATAGAGTATAAACCGATAAGGGTTCTAATGGGTCATCCCTTGATGAGGTCAAAGTATACCCGGATGAGTGAGCCGAGGGACTGTGTGACCCTTGTGTGTAATGGTAGCGTTCAGCGACGAGGGCCAAAGCCTCATCCATGTACCATCACACGACATGCATATTGATAGACCATTTCGGGAAAGCAAGCCACCTTTTAGGGTGAAGCGTATTCATGTGCGAGAGATACCCCTATATGCCATAGGAGTTGTGGTCATATCAAGTCTAGGTGACCTTGGCCCATCTCTAGGGAAGGACCTGAAATCTATAAACTGGGATTGCGACCCCTTGGCTCATTGCCAGACTTTGGTGACCTACTATTGAGCCCCTGCTTGGACTGTGGGTCATGGGAAACACCGGGTCGATCTAATTAAGTAAGTGTAATCTGTTGTCGACAGTTGAAGGTGCAGTGCCCCATGATTGTTGATTCCTAAGCCATATGGATCCTTTTCCCATCATATTACTTTAATTATGTTCATTTTATGATAAATATTATTTTAGAATTTTTATTTGAATTTTTATAAATCTTTGGATATTTTATTTATAAAATTTGAGCTTATGAAAATAAGATATTGATTTTATAATGTTTTAAATATTCAAATAATATTATAAAATTATTTCTAGTTTTTTTTTCTTATATATAAATAATTTCATAGGGGCCCATTGTGCACATGGGGCCATCATGTTGTTGGAGCTGGGGCCCACGAAGCCCCCTTTAGGGTGGCATGCCCCACCCTTTTATTCTCTTTCCTTATTTTGTAGGATATGACATGTGATCATATGATTAGAATATATTTACTAGATTTTGACTTGATATATTTTGAAAGATTTTGTGGAAAGTATGAGAAGGCTTGTGTTATTTTATTGTATGCACAATATTTTGATTGGATTTAATTTATTTAATTTTTATTGCTGGGAAAATGGTTTAAGAAAGGGGGATAATGGTTCATACACCTTCCATAATGTTGATGGCCCATCTATGGAATGGATGACTCAGACCTCTCACCTCACAAGTCTCTCAATTTTACTTAAGAGACAAACCATGGGAAACCCTAGACCTAATTTTTTTCATAAATAGAGGACCTCCCCTCCTCTATTCTCTGCACCAATCTTTCTTTTCTCTCTCTCTAAACTCTCTCTCCCTTTCTAAGGGGCACGCTCTACTTCTCTCCTCTCTCTTTAGGTTTCTCTCTAGCCTCTTTCTCTCCGAGCCCCTAGAGGGGGAACACCCCAACCCTAGGATATCTTCCATTCTCTCTCATCTTGATTAAACCTAACGGTTGGGTAGTAGAGGATATGCTCAACTAGGTTTTTGGGAGTTTGGACCTATGTTCAAAGATTTGTGATCAAAAGGGAGAGTTTATAATTCCATAGAAAAGTTTGGCCTAAAATTGCTTTCTTGGTTGAAATTGAAGCTAGATCATCGATCCCACACCATCGGATGGTGGTGACGCAGTGTGGGGTATAATAAGCCCGGTTGAGATAATCTCCGGCACTTTCCATTTTATTTCTTACAATTTAATCGTTGTACTCTCAAGCATAAGATGTGGCATCAAGGTTTTTAAGCACTTGGATTTGTTAGTGTTATTTTATGTGCAGCCAGAGTTATTGTAGTAAAACTATTTGTTGTGATCCATGTCAAAAGAAAAAGAAAAGGAAAGAAAAGGGGTGAAAAGAAGAAAATAAAATATATATTCCCCAGCAAGATCACATTAGTCTTTCTTTCATTAGTATCAGAGCTATTGATACTTGATGCCATTAGTTGTCTTTTCTCTTTATTGAGTCTTGATCAAGCCTGGGAATGAGATATAAGAAAGCTAATGACCTTTGTGGTCAAGTAATACACCCACGGTTAAGAATTATTGAAATATTCCAACACCGAAAAGGCACTCTGCATAATCAGTATTCTAGGCTATTTTGGAGCAGTGACATGAAGAAGATAATGATGTATTTTTATATTGCATACTTCAGTAATATTGTGTCTTTGAGAGTAGGATCTACCTTCAAATTGTCATTGAGAGATCCTAAGGGAATTGAGAGTTACAAACTCATCCATGATGGGTTTTAGTTCTGACCTTGCAAACTCCAGGAACTGTTCATTGAGTTCCATGATTTTTCCCACCAACCATATGATTTTATTTCTAGTTGAAATTTGACTATAACTCATCAAATTGAGTCTATTTTGAAATAAAAAAAGTTTCATCAAGAAATTCCTTGTGGTTTGAAAGATATGGTTCTATTCATTGAAGGGCGCACGAGTGCTGTTTTCTGAAACGAAAACTATTTTAATGACTTGGAAGTCATGATTTTATTTTCATTCTTAACAGAATGTTTTATAGCCCACACTAAGTTTTTAGATTTCCATTCTGAGTCTATTTTCTAATAAAATTTATTTGAGAGAGAAGAGAGATTGGTGCAGAGAATAGAGGAGGGGAGGTCCTCTATTTATAGAAAAAATTAAGTCTAGGGTTTCCCATAGTTTGCCTCTTAAGTGAGATTGAACATGGACCATCGATCAAGGGTGGCTTGTAAGGTGAGAGATCTGAGCCATCCATTCCATAGATGGGCCATCAACATTATGGAAGGTGCATATCCTCCTTTCCTAAACCATTTTCCCATCAATAAAAATTAAATAAATTAAATCTAATCAAAATATTGTGCATACCATAAAATAACACAAGCCTTTTCATACTTTCCACAAAATCTTTTAAATTATATCAAGTCAATATCTAGTCAATATATTCCAAACATATAACCACATGTCATGTCCCACAAAATAAGGAAAGAGAATAAAGGGGTGGGGCGTGTCACCCTATAGGGGGCTCCATGGGCCCCACCTCCAACAACATGGTGGGCCCATGTGCATAATGGGCCCCCATGAAATATTTAAGAGAAGAGGAATAAAAATTTTGGATTGAAGATAGGTCATTCTGAATTTTCTACAATTTGGTATGTTCTTCATTGAGACATGAATAACTATATTTATCGAGCCTAGTTGACAGAGTGATATGAGGTTTGTGGAAACAAATGTATTACTATTATGTGTCTACTTTCAAACAAATTTGGTTTGAAAGGGAAACTCCATGAGGGTAGAGAGTAAAGAGAATTTTACTAGATGGTGTTCATCCTGGAATTCTGCAATATGATTTATTTTGTGACGTGAATATCACTTTTTTATTTCTATGAAGATAAGTATTATTTGGCATTCACACTATGATATTATGATTTTGTTTTGAGTCTACTTTTCAACACAAAAGATTTCAGGAAGAAATTCTTTGAGGATTGAGATAAACAATTTTTTATTGAGAGGTGCTCAACCTGATTTTCTACTGAGAAAAAAATTACATTGTGACATAAATGTCACTAAAATGAAGACTCACTAAATGGTATGATTTAGGGATTGAACTGAGCACTATTTTATATTTTTTAGTCTATTTCAATACTGAAAAGGATTTGGAGATAAACTCTTTATAAGTTGAGAGATATCATATTTTTATCATGGGATGCTCATGTTCTATTCTGCAGTAAATTAAAAGATGTGGTATGTTAAGGCACATCTTTGGATTCCTAATTATGGAGACTTATTTAGGGCTCATTTAAGAAGCTTTTATAGTGTGCCATGAGTATAGTTTAGTATAGTAAACCTTCAGAGAGAAGTAATATAGAGTTGGCGAGATAAGATACTCTATATGAAGAATGTTCGATCTCAGAATAGTAGAAAGAAGAAGAAATATAATACCTATAAAATCATCTTGGTTTCTTCGAAGTGAAGGGATACATTGAGAGACTTAGTGGTAGCAAAGGAATGCTAAAGATTAGTGGGATAATCAAATTTGTGATATTTTCAAATGATGGGATGAAGATAAGTATTTCTTTACTGTGTGAGACAGGGAGAATCTAAGAGATGGACACTTCATGACATGTGAAACAGTTGCGTCCTCTTCCAAGATCACAAAAGCTTGTCAAACAAGTAAAAACAATAAAGCAAGAAAATCCAAGTACCACACTACATAGTTTTGAGGTATGAAATCTATCCCACATTACATGGTAAGGTTATATAGGGAAAGAGGATTCAATAACTTCTTATTATGTTTAATATGCTTTGGTTTTATTTTGGCTAATTGTTTTCTGAATATGTATGGAGTGTATAGATATTAAGTGATATGTGCTAACAAATTTGAAAGAGTCGATTTATGAATACCTTGTGTTTAGTGCCTCCTTGTGCTAGAGTATGAAC
>NW_006494910.1:6644515-6667826 GCF_000471905.2 Amborella trichopoda | reverse complement strand
GATGATCTTCTGCGACAATAGGTCTATGATTCGCGATGCGATATGAAAGATGGACTACGACTACTTTTGGGATGAGATCCTAGCAACAAAGAAAAATAAATAAAAGGGCATTGCCTCCATAAGTCCTTTTGTGAAAGGATTTATGACGAAAGCCATGATTAATGTAATGATAGAGAACAAGTGAAAATGCTTGAGAGAGAATTGTAATTGGGAGAGAGATGGGATGAGAGAAAGTGAGGAAGAGAGAATGTAAGGCCTTCAAAGGCCAAATAAGAGATGTTGGGTTTATGTAGCCTTTAAAGGCCTTATGAGTGATTGTAATAAAACAATTGATATAGTGAAATATAAACTCAGTGGGAGTGTGGTCCCTCGTGGACCATATTAAGCAAACGATGTTTGTTGATACCAGCCTGTGCTTGACGGTGTAGGCAAGTCGGTTGGGAAAAACCCATATTACCTGAGGTTCTAATAGTTCATCCCTTGATGAGGTTGGTGTATGCCTGGATGAGTAAGCCGAGGGACTATGTGACCCTTGTGTTTGATGGTGGCCTTCAGAGACGGAGGCCAAAGCCTTATCCATGTATCATCACACGGCATGCATATTGATAGACCGTTTTGGGAAAGCAAAGCACCTTTTAGGGGTGAAGCATATGCATATGCGAGAACCCCTATGCACCACAGGAGTTGTGGTCGCATCAGGTCTAGGTGACCTTGGCCCGTCTTTAGGGAAGGACTTGAAATCCCTAGACTGGGGATTGCGATCCCTTGGTTCATTTGTCAGACTTTGGTGACCCACTAATGAGCCCTGCTTGGACTGTGGGTCATGTGAAACACTGGGTCGGTATGATAAAGCAAATGTAGTCTGTAGTCCATAGTTGAAGGTGGAGTACCCCATGATTGTTGATTCTTAAGCCATATAGATCCTTTTCCCATCATATTAGTTTAGGGAAAAGTTTATATAGAGCCGAGGCTCTAAACCATCAAATTGGAGCCTACCACAAAAAATCCACTATAAGTGGTTGTTTTGATGCATATCCTCAAATTGATCATCTTGACATCAAATGTATGGATATGAGAAAAAAATTGGATTTAAGTTTTAGAAATAGTATATTTTGTAATGCATTTTTAGATTGTCTATTTTCAAGTTTTCATAGATATATCGATCTACATTATTTTTGAAGCTTTAAACTTTATAAATAAAGATGAAAATATATTTTACGGCTATCACCATTGTTCAAAAAAGCGGACCGCCCAGCGCCTAGGCGGTCCAGAAGGCCTGGGCGCATAGCCCAGGCCTAGGCCGCCAAACTGGACGGTGGCCCCTGAGCGGCTGCCTAGCGCCCAGCCCTAGGCGGCCACCCAAGGCCTAGGCCTCGCCTAGAGACGGAAAACATTTTTTTTTTTTTCATTTTGTTCAAAGATATAAAATTTAAGAATGATGACTTTTAGGGTCATTTGAACCCTAAACCCTCTAAAACCCCTTTTGGAGTAACAGAAACCTCCAAAAAACGACATTTCATTGGATCGAATCATCGAAATGTTTTTCAAAGTTTGGAGTTCAAGCAATCAAAATAAGTGCGATTTTTAGATTGCTTGTTTTATTTTGAGATGTCTTCTTCAAGAGTTAGTCGGAGTGGAGATTCGGGTTGGAAATATGGATACAACTGGAATCCAAATGACAAAAATTGCGTTAGATGCAATTATTGTGAAAAAAATACCAGAGGAGGCATAAATCTATTTAAGCAATTTTTAAGTTATGGAAACAAAAACAAAAATAAAATCCTTGTCATAAATCTATTTCTGCTACTCCTAGAAAAAGTGATCCGGGTTGGAAGTATGGGTACAACCCAAAACCAAATGATAAAAAATTGTATAAGATGTAATTTTTGTAAAAAAGATACTAATGGGGGTATTAGCCGATTCAAAACATACCTTGCTGGTGTTAGAGGTAATGTTGCTTCTTGTACACAGGTTCCTGAAGCAATTCGAGATGAGATTAGACATCTTCTGAATTTTGAATAACCAAATAAGGATGAAAATAAGCCTTGTTCTATGGAAGTATTTTCTCCAGTTTTTAGTCGGAGTGGTGATCCGGGTTGGAAGTATGGTTATAACCCGAATCCAAGTGATAAAAATCGTATTAAATGTAATTATTGTGGAAAGGATACTAATAGGGGCATTTATCGCTTTAAAAAACACCTTGTCGGTATGATAGGGGATGTTGTCCCGTGTAAAAATGTTCCTGATGCTACCAAGGAGGAAATTATACAATATTTGAGTTCAGAGAAGCACAAAAAAAAGGTAGAGCAGCCCAAACTCCTAGGGCCTCATCTGTACAGACTGCACATACTAGTAAGAGGAAGCTAGAAGAAGAAGAGGAAGATGCAGATTCAGAAGAAACAGAGGAAGACGAGCGTTATATTGAAGAGGGAGATGACTCTGATGATGATGGCCTCAACTCTGATCCATATGATGAGGCTTGTCCTATTAATATTCCTTCTAATGATGATGATGATGGTGTTGATGACTGAAGACTGTTGCCTCTTGGTGCTGACTGCTGAGTGTTGAGTCTGTTGCCTGTTGTGTTGAGTCATGAGTGTTGACTTTTGTTAGATTGTATATTTTTTAAATTTCTGTATATTTCTGTTGTGTTGAGTATTGAATTTTATATCCTACACTTGTATGGTTTTACAGTTTACTGTTTTAACAAAATGGATTATCAAAATTCTCTTCCCGACTTCCATCTTCTTTTTTTTTTTTTCAACTTGGAGTATTGTATATTGGAATTTTTACTTTTTTTTCAACTGGGCAGCCGCCGAGGTTCTAGGCGCCCGCTAGGCGCTAGGTTGCCTGAATCCCCCAAGCCACCTAGGACCCGCCTAACGCTTTTTGATACACTGGCTATCACAAGATTTTCACTATTGAAACCGTATGTCTCAACACTATTTGAAGGTCGGCTCTAATTAGATTGTTTAGAGCCTACGCTCTATACAAAACGCACCCATTAGTTTAATTATGTTTGTTTTATGATAAATATTATTTTAGAATTATTATTTGAATTTTTATAAATATCTGGATATTTTATTTATAAAATTTGAGCTTATGAAAGTAAAGATATTGATTTTATAATGTTTTAAATATTCAAATAATATTCTAAAATTATTTCTATTTTTTTATATATAAACAATTTCATGGGGGCCCATTGTGCACATAGGCCCACCTTGTTGTTGGAGGTGGGGCCCATGAAGCCCCCTCTAGGGTGGCATGGCCCACCCCTTTATTCTCTTTCCGTAGTTTGTGGGATATGACGTGTGGTCATTTGGTTGGAATATATTGACTTGATATATTTTGAAAGATTTTGTGGAAAGTATGATAAGGCTTGTGCTATTTTATGGTATGCATAATATTTTGATTGGATATAATTTATTTAATTTCTATTGATGGGAAAATGGGTCATGCACCTTCTATAATGTTGATGGCCCATCTATAGAGTGGATGACTCAGATCTCTCACCCCACAAGTCACCCTTGATCAACAGTCCATGTTCAATCTCACTTAAGTAGTAAACTATGGGAAACCCTAAGAAACCCTAGACCAAATGTTTCCTATAAATAGAGGATTTCCCCTCCTCTATTCTCTGCACCAATCTCTCTTCTATCTCTCTCTAAACTCTCTCTTCATCTCTAAGGGGAGCTCCCCACTCTCTCTCCTCTCTCTCTAGGTTTCTCTCTCTAGCCTCTTCTCTCTCCTAGCCTCTCCCATTCTCTCTCATCTTGATTAAACCTAAGGTTTGGGTAGTAGAGGATATGCTCAACTAGGTCTTTGGGAGTTTGGACCTAGGTTCAAAGATTGGTGATAAAAAAGGGGAGTTTATAGTTCCATAGAAAAGTTTGGCCTAAAATTGCTTTCTCGGTTGAGATTGAAGCTAGATCATCAATCCTGCACCATCGGATGGTGGTGACTCAGTGTGGGGTGTAATAAGCCCGATTGAAGTAATATCTGACACTCTCCATTTTATTTCTTACAATTTAATCGTTATATTCTCAAGCATAAGAAGTGGCATCAAGGTTTTTAAGAACTTGGATTTGTTGGTTTTATTTTATGTGAAGCAAGAGTGTTTGTAGTAAGACTATTTGTTGTGATCTTTGTCAAAAGAAAAAGAAAAGGAAAGAAAAGGGGTGAAAAGAAGAAAATAAAATATATATTCCCCAGCAAGATCACATTAGTCTTTCTTTCACTTATCCCTTACCCTTTTTGAGCCTTCCACTTGAACTAACTCGTACCTCCTAACAGGTGTTCTATTGGGTCTGCGCTACATATGGCTAGCCCACCTAAGTCTACTCTCTCTCATGTTACTATTGCCTATTGGTGCGACACCTAAATTTTCATGAATGTATTCATTTTGATTTTTATCCCTTCTTGTCTTGCCACCTCTCATCAAGATAATGGAGGGAGATTGATTCATCAAAATTAGCAGCTCGTGAGCTTCTTGTAAGCTTCTTCTTTAGACCTACAAGAACTCCATAAGCCTTTTCCAATGCAAACCAAAAGTAGCCTCTTATTTGAAAATATTGACAACAAATTGTGAAGCTATATGTCACATGTTTAGTAGAATTTAAAACTTTTCTTCTCTAGAAACAAAATCTAGTATAATACCATCATTTCCCTTGGTGGGTGTTACTCCATCCCTGTCACCAGTGATGTGGTTAGTTAACAATCAAAAAGAAAAGAAAAGAAAAGAAAAGAAAAGAAAAGAAATAACAATAGTAGTAGTATTAATAACAATCATCATCCATCCATCCATCCATCCCTGTCACCATTGATGTGATTAACAGCAAAAAAAGAAAAGAAATAAACTATTAATAATAATAATAGTCAGGAAATGGGTGTGGGCTATACATGGTTAGGGGGATGGATGTTGTTTCTGTTCTCTGCATGTTGTTTAAAGGACTTGAGAACTGATCTTTTTTTTTTGTTTTTTTTATAATAATCTTAGAATTGATACTTATTATTTGTTTTTAATGAGAAGACTGATAAAAATTAGCTAAGGTGAATGAAAAATGTGCTGCATTATCAAACCGAATTTTGTCCCTGGAAGCTATGTGTAGTTGTTTCAAATTAAAGAGAATTTTTTTGAAAACCACAAGCTGTGACGGGGCACAAGTGAAGCTTATCCTGATGTCTGCAAGTATCAAAGACTGGTGGGAAGTATCATTCATCCATCCTTAGCGAGCCCGTACTATCATATGCAATTGGAGCATCTATCTTGTTCAGGCAAAATCCTATCAAGAATTGATCTGATGCAGGTTGAGAATTGTGTGATTTCAAAACTTACCAAGATTTGACGAGTTCTTGATGGACTTGACCAGTGAATAAAACTCATTTCAGGTCGAACCTGCCTCAGTCAACTTTACTTATTCAGTGGATAAGTTTTATAAATGAAAATCTGAGGATGCATCCAAGTTTTCGCTTATATACAATTTTTCTATGTTATTTTGTCACATAAATAGTGTCTTTGATTCTGGTAGGATTGTGGTATGACTTAAGTGACGAGATGGGTTTGAGTACCATTATAGACATTTTTTTTAAAAAAAAATATCACTTGAAATATTTGGAAAACTTGCTGTTTCCAAGTTGTCTGTTTAACGTTTTTTCAAATCCGCTCACTTTTGACAGTGACCAAGCGGCCTGTGAGTTGGAGTTTCTGAACACTGGACTGACTGAATGAGAGCCAGACTTTGCAATGGGTTGTCCAAGTCGACTTGCTTTTTTTCGAAGTTCTCGTAATCTACCCGTCAAAAATTAAGTTGTAGATATTTTACCATGGCAGCTGAAGGATGTGAGTTGGAGTTTCTGACCGCTGGACTGACTGAATGAGTGGCAGACTTTGCTATGGCTTGTCCAAGTCGACTTGCCTTTCTAAAAGTTGTTCTCGTAATCTACCCGTCAAAAATTAAGTTGTAGATATTTCATCATGGCAGCTGAAGGAGATCAATTTATCAAGTTAGTCGAAAAGATAGATTGATTTAACTACATTGTCCTATGGGGTTTCTTATGGGGAAAGAGAAACTGTTGAAGGAAAAGGCAACATTGATGAGAATATTATTCTTTTTTATTTTAAGGGTATTGTTGTACTCTTATTTAATCTAAGAGTTTCTTGGGTACTTTGAATGTTAATGTTAAGCGTTACCTCATGTGCTAGTTAAACTTAATATGAAAGTTTTTCCTGATGAGCATGTAAATAGTGTTCTAATCTCCTTGTTGAAAATAATGCCTTAAAGAAGATAAACATCTTCTGCACCACATGAATTCTGTCCCTCCAAATCTTAAAATAAAGTTTGCAATTTTTAAGTTACATTTAAGCACAAGCACCATTTTTTAAGCCTCTTCATTTTTGGGGTTCATTGCTGGATAATGATGTCGACAATTCCAAGTACATTGCACTTCTTTTAGCTTGTAAGAAAAGAACTGTGGTGCATTTCTTTGATTTGGAAGCCTCATGTCCATAATATATCTGATTTGGAAGCCTCAAGTCCAGAATATATTTTGGATTGACTTGATAATGTAGCTTTCACCAGCCCCCTGGCACCATGGTTTGTCTGCATTGTTTGATTCATTGATCCAATGGGAATACAAGAAGCTTTAGGCCCACTGAAAAGTTCCCATTCTCAAAAGAACTTGTACGTATTGGAACCTTTCCTCCCACTTTTATTGCTCTCTAGAGGAAGTTTGTTTGATTTTGAAACATCTCGTTTCCCACCAACTATAGAGACCCAACAAAATGCCAACTCATATCTGCACCAGTACCAGAAGAAGACGCTAGCAAGGATCTCTGTAATATTAGTGAGTGGCAACTCAAGTCCTTGTGCCCGCCATTTAGAAATGTTATTGTGCCTAGCATAATCTTCATGTGTGATCTTCTCTTTCATGAACTTTTTTATTAATGTTTGGCATTTAAAATCTTTACCTTGTTAAACTAATGGCCTGGAGCTCTTCTAAGTAATTCACTTTAAGATATAACAAAGTTTTTGTCGTTGTGGGATGAAAAATAGGAAAGGGGCTGGGGTCGTGGTGGTAGCATCACCACACCTAGTCACCACATTGTGGTTTCCATTCCTACCACTAGCATCACCCCACTAACATCTTCAAAAAAAAAATGGCTTGGGGCTTTAATGTTGGTGCCCAACACTTCTAGTTAGTATTACTTTGAGTTATTAATTCAGATAGGATGTAGTCCTTGCCAAAAGGAAAGTAAAAAGAAAGGGAAATAAATAAAAGAAAAAAGTTTTAGAGCTACTGCAACTTTTACCATGCACTATTGGTATATCCAGAACTTTCAAAACAGCACCTATTTTCAAATATTTTAGTAATGCATCCTTATATCTATCCAGCCAATCAGCATAGAGAAGTTATTGAATAAAATCTTTAAGTACGAACAAAGAACACTTTTCGATCCACACTCCTTTCTGCTGTGATATTTCTTGTTTGCTTTGACTTTTTCTGGATTCCATTAGTAATTGATAATGCTTCTCAGTATCTCTTCTTAAGAGTTGCTGACCATAAAATCCTTTGAGTACGTGGTGTTTGATGCCCTTCTGTGCCCTTATTTAGGGAACCAAGTCGAATTTTCATACTGGCATCTGCTCTGCGTTACACTCATTCAATGATTTAAGTGATGTTAGGTGTCTTAACCTAGTTGCTCTGTCCATAATTATACTCCTTTCCCAGCATTGTACTCAACTGTGAAGCGTAGTGTCATTGCAATTTGGGATCTGAGAGACATAGCATGAGCAAAGAGCAAGTACTTCCTTACCAGATTCCAAGAAAGAAACAACAAAAGACAATCAATTCAGAGAAAATTTAAGAACCATGTAGTGATATGTTTTCTATTAATTTTTGAAATGTATGTTGATTTCTTAAATGCTTAATTGTTGTGCGTCTTTGCTCTTTTCTATTAAGTTCGTTGCTGTAAATGGTGTCAGCTTGCTGTAAGTGGTGTCAGCTTACTACTGCTTTATGAGATTTTCTCCTAAACTTTGCCTGTTGGACTTAATTTTTATGGGGTTCCTCCCCATGAGATGAGATGAAGATCAACTTTTATGGTAGCTCCTAAAGAGAACTCTGTAGTTGATCGAGATTTAGCAGTGTTTGGTGACAATTAGGTGGAGATAATCTCAACCAATGTGAGTTCACCAGGATGATGCACCCTTTTTGAATGAGGCTCACTCATATTTTTCTTAGAATTCACATGTCTGGCCAGATTTGGAGATACCATTTTCATTTACTTTTGATAGCACGTCCCTACCTATGATCAGCGTCGCTCCATTTTGCTCTCTATCTTACGATGCTGCTGGTTGTTCACAACAATTCTTCATTCTCTCTCATTCTTCACCTATTTTCTTATTTTTATGCATTTTGATTTTTCCTTCTTGTACTTGTTGCACGAACAGGTTGTCCTCCTCCAACTTCTAGCCTATAGTGAGGCACTTTACTACTAAATGGGTCCTAACTCCTACTAAGAACAACAAAAATTGGTCCCTTAATCATGTCAGTATATTCCCATATACAGAAAAATTGATATTTGATATTAACCCATAAAAAATTATTTTTTGATATTACTGCTCTCTCTCTCTCTCTCTGTGCAATGTGATTATCAGGTGTCTACCACGATTGGAGTCTAAATTTTTTTTATTGTTGCTGTAAATCCTCATCATTTGAGAATAAAAATACGTAATTCCGTGACACTTTTACATGTGGAACTGAGTCTGAGAAACTCCCTGTGGATGTTGATAAGCAGTTTTTCTGTGTGTGTGCATGTGTGTGCACGTATGTGTGTCACACACATGTTGAGGTGTTGGGGTTGGGGATGGGGATTTTAGAAGAAGACTTCGAGTTCAATTTATATGGAGCCATCCCCAGGTTGGAAATGCAAACTAGATAGTAATACTCAACAAGGGCATGTCCGTACCTTTCTTTAGAGGCTTGTGTACCATGGTCCTAGAGTTCAATTTGTAACTGTTTTCTAGTTCTTGAAGGAGATGTTGCCAGGTTCTCTTTGTAGAATAAACACTGCACGACAAGAATCAGAGAAGCGATTTTTCTCCTCATGGTTTTATGTATATTCATCATCAGGATAAGTAAAACATTAGTTTGAACGTGCTGGTTTATGATCGTTTTTTCTAGTACATATTTTGTTGTTGATTTTGAACAGGAAATGCTCGTATTATGGTTCTTGCTGCAACCAACAGGCCTTGGGATCTTGATGAAGCCATACTTAGGCGTTTTTCTCGAGCTTTTGAAGTTGGACTGCCAAATGCTTCTGAGAGGGCCACTATTATGAGGGTAATACTGAATGGGGAAAATGTAGCCGATGATATAGATTATACAAAGATCGCACTTCTAACAGAGGGTTTCAGTGGTTCTGATCTCAAAGAGCTGTGCAGGCAAGCAGCTTATATTCCTATCAGAGAACTCCTAGAGCAAGAAAAGAACGGTCAAGAAACTTCAAAGGTATGTTCAAATAATGGTAATGACGACTTTAGTTTGGAAGCACCTCTATATTTATTAGTTGATATTTGCCATTCCAGGTCCCTAGGCCTTTGAAGCATTCTGATATTGAAAGTTCATTCATTGCATCAAAATCTTCAAATTTAGCAACTGAATATGGCGGGAGAAGGCAAATACAAGAACCATCAGCCCAAGGGTCACTGATGCTCAGGTGGTCTGAACTAGTTAACGTACTCGCACTTTTGGGTGGGGATTCAAACAGAATTCTGGAGCAATGAGTATCATTTGGGTTCAGCCCTAATTTTTCAGAGGGATTAGACGTTTAACGACATGTGGTTGCTCTGTTTAAGTAATTTTATGAGCAGATGGCCCCATAACAATAGTTCTAGACGCATCAACAGGTTGATAGCATATTCTTGATTTGTTGTAAATATGATGGGTTCATATAATTCAAGTTGGGGTTTCTCCCCTGAGGTTTTGAGTGAGTAAGAAATTATATATATTTTTTAGTTTGATAATCATTTGTTTTATGTTTCATGAGTTTAGTTAATGCATCGATGAATAAGCTTTCAAGATTGTGGAGAAAAACTCGATCTTCTATTCGTTTGATTAGTAAATCAGTGAGCCCAATGAACGAAAATTCACCGCCTAGGCGGCATTTTTTGAATCGTGGACCGGGCAGGCTGTCTTAGGCGGTGTTTGCTAGGTGCCCGCCTGCCGGTGTAAAGGTGGGCGCCTAGGCGTCACCTTGAAAATAAGATAATTAATTTTTAATTATCAAGGTATTAATTTGTAATTATTAATTTATTGGTAATTATTGATTATTAATTTATTGAAAATATTTTTTTTCATGTGATAGTGATTATTATTTTTATCGGTAAACCAAAAAATAGTATTAATCCGTAATTATTAATTTATCAAAAATATTTTTTACATGTACCAGTAATTATTGGTAAAAACCAAAAAAATAGTACTAATTTGTAATTATTAATTTATCGAAATTGCTTTTTGTATGTAACTGTAATTATTAATTGTTTGGTAAACTAAAAAATGATATTAATTCGTAATTATTAGTTTATCGAAAATATTTTTTTGCATGTGATAGTAATTATTAATTCATTAATAAATCTAATGAAAATTTAGACTATTGAAAAAAACACTTTCGAAGACGTAAAAAACCCAAACAAATATGAGAATCCTATAGTGGTAGTTCCTGGTGACGAGCTAGACCTCTCTATCTCGGATTAAACAGATGAGCAAGTCGAAAGTGATTCCAAGCTAGAAGAACTTTGGTCACACGTCAAACAATTTAAACAGAAATTCGATAGTAACCTTGTGGTCGTCGTCGAGGAGACATTGGATGTCAAAATGGGTTTCGAGAAAGACCCAAAAATAACCAAGGTCGGGAGGTCCCTGTCATCCAAAGAACGAGATAAGATGGTAGCCTTCCTCAAAAAATTCTAGGATGTCTATGCTTGGTCTTACAGCGACATGCTTGGACTGAATCTTGCCCTAGTTGAGCATCATCTCAACATACGGGATGAGTTGAATCCTATTAAACAAAAGGCCCAGCGATTAAAGGCACACTTGAAACTTAAAACCAATGAGGAAATAGGCAAACTTTTAAAGAATCCTATTAAACAAAAGGCCCAGCGATTAAAGGCACACTTGAAACTTAAAACCAATGAGGAAATAGGCAAACTTTTAAAGGCAATGATATGATAGCATATCCAATGATATGATAGCATATCCTTCAACAACGGGATTGACTGTTGAAATATTCTCCAAGCATGTGACCATGATGAGACTTAAATAAATTTTTTTGTTTTCCCCAAGATGCATCTTTTGAATACTACAAAGCCTTCTAGCGAAGCATGTCGCATTGAGTAAAACCTTAAATGAGCAAAACCTTGTTGCTTAGCAACGTTGGTGCATTCGGCCTTTTGGCCAAGTGGGAGTGTTGGAGTATGGCCACTAAACCACCATAGTGTTCGTGGTCCATCTCTTATCTTTTATTTTTAAATGTATTTAATTTAATTTAATTTAATTATATTAAATATTTGTTATAACAGTCTCATTGCATTCAAATCCTTTGACTATCTTTTTATAATAAATTTCATTTTTTTTCTTTTTCTTAACCACCTATCAATGATATTCTAACGGTCACATTATACTAAATGTTTTTATTTGGGAGAGAGAATGATAGAAAAGGGAAGGCTAAGCTATTGATATGAACAGAGAGAAATCTAGACCATTGGATGCAAAACTTGACATATGTGGCAATGCGATAAGCTTCAATGCTTATAAAATAAACTCACTCACTCATTATAGGACCAAGAAAAAAAAATTTCATAGTCATTGCACATCTCTGTAGTTATCCATAAGCTTTATAGCAAAATTCTTTTTTCATATCTATCTTTTTCTTTATAATTTTCAATCGAATCTTTTTTTTAAAATTATTTTTTCATCAAAGAAGCTCACTACTTTGAAGACTTTCAAATACTGATATATAAGCAAATTAGATTTTTAGAAGAAAGTGAGCAAGAGGAACCACCAGACCCTAGGACAAGTGATGTTAAATGCTCTTTTAAAGTTGATTTGACTTCTAAGTTGTAGGAGCCTAGAAGGAGTACTAGAGAAATTGAAAAAGCTAGTTATTTAGATTATTATGTTCATTATAATGAATTGAGTGAAATGCCCAATAATTTAAAAAAGCTATTAGCTCACATGAAATTAATAGTTGGCTAGAAGATATGAAGGATTAATATGAGTTCCTAATGAGCAATAAAACATGGGTGATACTAAATTTGTCTTCAGATATAAAGGCAATCGGTTGTAAGTGGGTGTACCCTAAGAAATTGAACTTCAATGGTAATATTGAAAGAAATAAAACTAGGTTAGTGCTAAGGGGTTTAGCCAAAAGGAAGAAATTGATTTTCAATAAACCTTTTCATCTATAGCAAGAAAATCTTCAATGAGAATACTATTTGCAATAGCAAATCATTATGATTTTGAGGTTCATCAAATGAAAGTAAAGTCTGTATTTTTAAGAGTTGAACTACATAAGAAAATCGACACAACTCAACCTGAAGGTTTTGAATTTCAATGTCAAGAAGATAAAGTATGCAAACTAATTAAATCACTTTGGGGACGTTTAGATATTAGGGTATCCAAAACCATGTTTTGTATGTCGAGGCTACTTGCATAAAATATGTTTGGCAACGTTTTTTTTATATATAACCATGTTTTCTGTAATCAAGAAAGAGGGTCAAAACATGGGTACACAAAATCAAGAAAAAATTGGGTTATCCAAAATATGACTGTGTAAGCATGACAGAGGGAATACAATATAATACAATTGATGATAATACTATTTTCACGTACCGAAGTTGCCCATTTTATTAAATACTATTAATTATACCAAAACATCCCCACAAATTAGAGAGAGAAATTATCTCAAATTTTAATTTTTAGAGAGAGAAACTATATCAAATTTCAAGTTTTAGAGAGACAAAGTATCTTAAATTTTAGAGAGAAATTATATCGATTTTTAGAGAGAAAAATTACCTAAAGATTTTTAGAGAGAAACCTTCTAAAAACATTTTGAGATAGAAATTACATTAAATTCTAAGTTTTAGATAGATAACGTATCTTAAAATCTTAGAGAGAGAAACTATAGAAAATTTTAAAGAGAGAAAGGATCTGACATTTTTTAGAGAGAAACTAGCTCAAGAATTTTAGAGAGATAAACTATCTCAAATTTCAAGTTTTAGAGAGAAAACGTATCTTAAAATTTTAGAGAGGGAAATTGCCTAAAATTTTAGAGAGAATAACTATCTCAAAAATTTTAGAGGGAGAAAGTATCTCAAATTTTAAGTTTTAGATCGAGAAAGTACCTTAAAATTTTAAAGAGAGAAACTACCCGAATGTTTTTGGAGATATAAAACTATCTCAAATTTTTTAGAGAGAGAAACTATCTCAAAATTCAAGTTTAAGAGAGAAAGCATACCTTAAAATTTTAGAAAGAGAAACTATATTCAATTTTAGAGAGAAAAATTGCCTCCAAATTTGTAGAGGAAAAATGTGTCAAAAATTTTCGAGAGAGAAAATATCTCAAATTTTAAGGTTTAGATAGAAATTATCTTAAAATTATAGAGAGAGAAACTATATCAAATTTTAAAGAGAAAAACTATCCAAATTTTTTAGAGAGAGAAACTATATCAAATTTCAGGTTTTAAAGAGAAAACATATCTTAAAATTTAAGAGAGAAACTATATCAAATTTTATTGAGAGAAATTGCTTGAAAAGTTTTGGAGAGAAAAACTATTTCAAGTTTTAGAGAGAGTATCACAAAATTTTAGAGAGTGTAACTATATCGAATTTTAGATAGAGAAACTACCTAAACTTCTTAGAGAGAAAAAATGTCTCAAAATTTTTAGAGAGATAAACTATCTTAAATTTTTAATTTTTAAAGAGAGAGACTTTATTAAAATTTTTAGAGATAAAACGTATCTCAAATTTTAAGTTTTAGATAGTGTTAAAATTTTTTAGAGTGAATCTATATCAAATTTTAGAGAGAAAAACTACCTAATATTGTTTGGAGAGAGAAACTATCTCAAAAATTTTAGTTTTAGAGAGGGAAAGTATCTTAAAATTTTCGTGAGAAAAACTGTATCAAATTTTAGAGAGAGAAACTACCTGAAAATTCTTGGAGAGAGAAACTATATCAAATTTTAATTTTCAGAGAATAATTATCTCAAATTTTTTAGACAGAGAAACTATCTCAAAATTTCAAGTTTGATATATTCTCTATTTGTGTGCAATGGCAAACCAGAATAAACAAAAAATGATCCAAACATGAGATTTGCGTAACTTGGGTTCCCTTGGGTTCCCTTCAAAGTCATCCAAACAAGTCTTGTTTGAGTAACCAAATTTTTTTAAAAATAATAAGGTTTTGATTCAAAACCTGGGTTTGTTAATCCATAGAGCCAAAAGAGCCTTTTATGGTTTAAAGGAGTCCTCAAGGCAGTAGTATTTAATGTTTACAATTCATATAAAATATGGGTTCAATAATATAATTATTGATTATTACTACGTATATACCCAATACAATGGGCGTATACATTTTATTTTGGTCTTGTATTTGGATAATATAATTTTAATTGGGAGTGATGCAAAAGCCTTTCATGATTGTAAAGAGTGGTTATTCTCCAAATTCGAGATGAATAAAATGGGACAAGTAGATAATATCTTAAGAATCAAAGTGACGAGATATAGAAATAAAAGATTGTTAGTTATTAATAAAGATTACTATACTCTTATGATATTAAAGAATTTTATTATGGTGAACTCTAAATCTATGGCCACCCCGCTTGATAAAAATTGTGAAGTATCTAAAGAAATGTGTCCTAAAAGTGACAAAGAAAAGAAAATTAATGAAGAAATACCCTTATGCATAAGCTATTAGTTCTTTTAACTATTTGATGAATTGTGTTAGATCAGATATAGCTTATGCAGTGGTAGCTGCTAGTAGATTTATGGCTAACCATGATATTTAACATTGGAAATTGGTAAAAAGGTTATTTAGCTATATAAAAAGGACATATAATTATAGTTTATGTTATGGAAATAAGGATCTAATCTTAGACGGCTATAGTGATGCAACTCTAGGATAAAATATTGACGATTATAAATCTACATCAGGATAGGTGTTTACATTTGATGGAGCATGTATATCTTAGGAAAGTAAAAAGTAAAAATATATCTCACATTTCACTATAGGAGTTGCATATATTGCTTTATATCATGCTTCAAGAGAAGCGATATTATTAAGGTACTTTCTTAGTGACATGTCACTAGTCAAGTTTGATTACACGCTCTCCATAACTCATTGTAATAATCAAGCAACACTAGTCATTTCTAAACACCCAACATATCATGGCAAGTCAAAATATATTAAGAAAAAATACCACTGAAAGAGAATATGTGGAAAACAAAGAAATAAAAGTTAGATATCTTATAACTCAATTGATGATTACTGATCCAACGAAGGGTACTCATGTGGACCTATTTGTGATAAGTGTACTTACCATAGTACTCAAACACATAGATGAGTCACAAGAATATCAACCTCAGTGGCATATTGATGCGTGAGTAGCATATTGGAGCTTTAGTGGTTGTTATATCGTATCATGGATAACTTTTATGGTTGGATTAAACCTTATAACGATCATGTGATTACCTACCTTTGTGGCATTCTAAGTCTTTGTAACTCGATGACGCCTGTGTGGCATTTCAGGTTATAGCTTGATGACGCCTGTGTGGCAAGAGCATCCGAGAGATGCTATGGTGTCTTAGTGATACACTGGTTTTTTTGTAATCTACTAGCCTGTGTGACATGAGATGCACTGGTATGTTAATGATGCACTGGTATGTTAATGATACAGTGCTTTTTTTGTGATCTACTAGCCTATGTGGGTGATGCTCTGAGTATTTATGGGGAATTGGACCTTCGCGGTTCGTCCTTGTTATTTGCCAGTATGGATATTTCGGCAATTGAGGATCTCTTAGTGAGATGCATCTCTTTGTGGGATTATATGATAACAACTGCACCAATAAACTCTCAAGATTTTTGTAATGGGTGCCTGTATGTCCTCGGCAGTGTGAATATGTAACACATTTTATTGTTGGGTACCTATTGACATAGTATGTTGATCTAGAAGCCTATGCATGAAGTTCATAATATGGTTGATGATCACGCAATACGTCACGACTTGTAATAAAATTGGGAAAGTGTATGGTTGGTGTTGTTGAGTTGATGGAATGTATATGTGGATGGACTACGTATTGCTTGAGGACATACAACTCAAGTGATCATGAGGAGCACCTCATTCCAGTGGGTAAATGATTTTGTCAAGAAAGAAAAAAAAAATGTCCAAAACAATAGGGGAATGTTGGCACGAATTCTTTTCGCCATATTAAGACCTTTTCTTATTACCAAAATACCCTGGCATTATTATTATTTATTTTGTATGTATTTTTTTGCCAAGTATTAAAAGAAAAACTCATTCCCAAAAATTCACCTATTGGAATTTTGAGGCTTAAAAAGAAATATGGGTTGGGAGAGAAAGTTAAGGTGTTTTAGTCTCTCTCTCACTAACTATGAATCATATCTCTCTCTTTAAATATTTTAAAGGTGTCTTGGTCACAAGGGAGCACCCAAAAGTCTACAAGGTGACTCCAAGACAAGTCACTGCTAAGCCTAATTCCATGCACCATTATCCTTTAGTTTCTCTCTCTAACCGAAGATCTTTAAAGTGCCTTTTTTGTACAGCAAACTTGGCTGATCTCCAGCAAGGTTTTTTGCAACTTATGTCTATTTTCCATGCTCGTTTGGTGGCTGATATATTGGTGAGAGATTTCCTTTCTTTCTCCTTTTCTATTTCCAGGTTATCAATACAAGTTTAGGGGAAAATGCTCAGAGGATGGAGTATATATTTGGGCATGCTGCTATAATTTGGGAGCTCATTTAGATGTTATTTACATGTTTGATTTGTTATTATTGAGTGCATAACACTAGATGCATGCAATCTGCTTTTTGAGCTAAGTGATTCTATCTACACAGATTTTAAAACACATTTTGGTGGCTAAATATTCTGTTACTAGCCTTTCCATAAGAATCCAAGGAATTATGTCGTTCCCTAGAAACCATACCATTCAATACCAAAATTTACCGGGTGAGGTTCGTGGAAGGTACCCACCTTATATTACAAGTAAGGCGCACCTTTAAGTTGCCCGAAGACGTAGTTCCGATATTAGAAACCTTAGGGTGACTTGAAAATCAATATTAACCCTGATTATAAAATTTAAAATTTCAAAAATGGTACATATCAAACATATCTATAAACATTTGAAAATATACTATCCAGATAACTAGCTATAAGATGCCTTATTCGTAGGATTTTGAAATTAGTTTTTCTTTATATCTATACATCTTGAAGACAAGATGATCAATTCGGAGGAATTCTAACCTCAAAGCACTCTTTTTTACTAGATTTTTGAAGTGCACCTAACTTCTATAGTATCAGGTTGCAACCTCGTAAAACCTTTTCTAAAAACTTTTGGAAGAAAAATCCATAAAGTAGCGGGAGAAGTACCTTCCTAAATTGCTCAATTATGGCACAAGGAACATCATTAATGTTTTAAAAAATGTACAAAGAATTCTTGGATTTCTTTTTCTAGGAGTAAGAATCATCGGATAGGAGGGTCTGAGATGTGTCTTGATTTACAGACACTATCTATTTTCAGTAATCTAAGCAAAATTGGCATGGTAAGATCCAATTAATAATCTATTTTCAGTAATCTAAGCAAAATTGGCATAATAAGACCCAATTAATAAATGTGACTGAAATATATGAGGGATTTAAATTTTCTCTTAACCCGTCTCAATCCCAAGTAAAAGAGGTGGGTTGCACTCTAAGTAAACAACAAACGTAAAACTTTGCTATATCATATCGTGAATCCTCAACTTATATATTATATACTTGCTAAGAGTAGAGCCTTTACCTATATATTATATACTTACTGAAAATATGGCCTTTGATACAGAAAAATGAAAAAACAAAATTTATATAGGCAACCCCAAATAATTAAGATAAGACTTGAATGATAATGATGATGATGATCAATTAAATGCATGAACACTACATTGAACAGGACCTTGGAGAGAGAATAATGCCTCAGAGGAAACATGTCTAGAACTGCAGTTTCCATTTCTGGGTTTTGTGAACTTCTTGGTTTCCTTGTTTGTTATCTGAAAAGTTTCACAGCTTCATTCATCTCAAAATAAGAAGATGATCACCTAATACATGCAAACCATAAAATCATACTATATGAGAAGAACCATTTGCTGCATCAATTGATTGATTGAAACTTTTTGCAGTGTTTGAACGTAAGACAACACAGTAGCAAAAATCACTGGTATTTTGTTGCACGGTCCTACGGCTCATGCACGTACGCCCCAAACATGAGTTGGTCTAAGTAACTGATCTTTTTGCACCTATGGATCTGCACAACCTGCCTGTTGTATGAGAAGAGGACCGGGCGTTTAAGTAACAGATCTTTATATACAAATCTTGACCACTCTTTCAAAGCTGTATATGCCCAAAATGCCCTCATATAGTAGTGTACCACTAGAAAAGCTCATTGACTACCAACAAATTCACGTATCAGCCATTTGATCCATGTCTGCCAAAGTTGCTTCTGTGACTCTGGTAGGGTGAGGGCCCATCTGTCATACACCAAAAACCAGATGAATCTCTTATTAACATAAAACCATCTAATTATGTCTTACCATATTCTGATAGAGTTTAGCACACAATACTCTATAGGGAATCGACCGTCCCTTCCCAATGATCGACAGTCAAGATTAATTGTACCAGAGTGGAAGTCCCAGTCGGACCCCACTGCAGTTAAATCTCCACCATATGTCATCAGTGGACGGGATAACACTTTGAAGTACTGTGCACCGTACTCCATTGGACTAGGGTCTATTTTCAAATATGCTTTCCTCCACCCATAAAAAATAGAGCAAACACTCTGATTGTTTTCTCACCTTGTACCTCTCCATTCTGAGCTGTGAAGAATGGGGTCAAATAATTCTTATCTAATGCTGTGAAGGAGGAAGTGCTGTGGCAATTCAGGAAGGGTAAACTGCGAATGAGATTCGACATTCAAGAGAGTAAAATAGATAAATATAGAAAGTTATTCATAGAACACCTCTTGTGGAACTCTTTGAGTCTCATTTTCAGCTTTTGTCCAGAGGATGCGCCCTCTTCATAAGAGGGAGCAATGTAGCCATTGTCACCATCAAAAGTCTGACAGCAGAAAGACAATCGTGGAAAAAGTCTTGTTTAAATTAGATAGCAGATAGGGAAAAGGGAAAGAGCAAAAAATATCAAATCAAACAGGGATTAAATACTCAATTCTTGTTGTAAAAGAAAATCTGGAAAGCCTTGCCAACATACAAAAGAAAGAATAATATTTTCTTTTCTGCTAAATGGAGAATAATATTTTTTTTCTTTGCTAGAAACAAGTCATGGATATGGAAAAGGGCTGCTATTACTGACTTCATTTCCTGATAAGTTACAAGAACTCAGGTATTTAATACTTGCCTCTCCAAGTCCAAAGGTCCCATCATGACCATCACCCACAACCTCCAAAGCTTCGAGCATCGTTCCAGTTGACCCGCCAATCAAAAGAACCTGCAATAACTGACAAATTAGAACCAAATAATATACTAATATCAATCTTTGCATGTAACATAAATAGAAATTTAAGACACAAGGAGCCACCGTAAGGACAACGATTGCAGTGGTAGCTGTGAATATTGTTTGGCCATGGCCTTCGGGGAGATCATGAACTGATTGTAAAGCAAGAGCAAAAGCCATAGCTCCTCTTAGCCCTGTTCAAGCAAAGAAGTTTGATCATTAAAAAGAAAACAGAAAACATCACATATTGGTAGCCCTAAGACTCACAAGTGCGATGATTGATGGAAACTTCATTAATAGAAGTAAACACATCAGAAAGTAATTAACTTCTCACCACTGTACCAAAGTGCTTTCTGATGTTTAGGGGGTATTTTCCTGCTTGCTGGTCGGACCAAATTCACCAAGTATGCACATGAAAAGACATTTGCAGCCCTTCAGATAAAAACTTGGAGAAGTCAATAATTACTCCAATAAATGTGGTCGTAGCAGTAATATGTGGATTTCTTTCACTTTTTTGACAAGAATAAAGAACATAAAAAACATCCAATCCGATGATGATATAAGAACTGGGAAAATATATCATGGTCCAAATGGTATGGCATGTGGTACGCCAATGCTATTACATCCACCTTCTCCAAAACACTAGCAGTTGATATTAAATTGAGTGAAATCCACAGGGACATTAATCCAGGTCTAGTTACTCCCCAACAATCCATCAGCACAAACAGAAAGGAGATGGAGCACTAAGTACCATATACCATATGTAGTCCATTGGAACAAGATATCCTTTTCCTCTGATTAGTAGCAATGAACTTGATACTATATAGACACATAGCTCAGAAGAAATTAAGCTTCCATATAAAGGTCATGTTGCTCAACGTTACCAAATTCTTTTTCATTCAAAATTTGAGAAAAATAATAATTTAGAGAAACCTCAATGAGGTAGAATTTTGTTGTACTAGTTGCTTAGTTTCAAAACTTCAAAGCAGGATCGCAATGTGTTTTCAAATCAAAAAGAAGAAATAGAAGTAAGAAACTTAGATGTGTCATAATTTCCATAAAAAATTCGTAAATAAACTTGACTTCTCCCATTAACTTCCAAGGAGTATCATTCCGAGAAGTTTCAACAAATAAAAAGCGCTAAAGACAGCACAAAATACTGTTAAGTTTAATTTTAAGAACAAGCTTGAATACTTCCAAGAAGACCTGGAAACCATACCTTGCAACTCCAATAAACAACTAGAACAGCCACGATGACAAAAGGTTAAGGAATGCTAGTAATTCATAACACCAATAAATCTACAAAACAGTCAATAACTTGCATTGCCCTTTAGAAGGATACAATAGAGAAAAAGATAAATCCAACATGTGACCAGCTCTGTTGTTCCATAGCAATATCAATACCCATGTATATAAACCTGCATGCCAAAAAAAATTATCAATAATACCGTGGAAATCTTCCAGCAACAGGATTAGCACACCATCTAAACAAAGTGATCGCAGACTATTTCTTAGACAAATGTTTCTGTCTCAAAAAAGATAAAAAAGGTAGATGACAGATGGTTTCTTACACAAATGTCTCAGCCAATGAAGATATCAGATGGAAAAAAGCAGCAACAAATTGTTGAGAATTTTCCGACAAATTTGAGAAAGTATAGTGTTTCATGAGCTGAAAAGGAAATGAATTGATGACATTAAACAGATCTTCGCATCAGGGTTTAACCAACAACAATTTTAAATATGTCCCATACAGAACAAGTTTTGTAACTTACAATTCCAGTGAATAATATTGAAACAATACCAGAGAGTCCAAAACCTTCAGCTAGCATGTACCTGAAAGGACGTAAAAAAAAAAAAAGATATGCAGTCAAAGGCAAACATTTTCATCTGAATATCATGACAGACAAAGAAGAATGTCAAGATGGAAGTGGGAGAACCATGGATAGCTTACGAGAAATATGGGAAGAGTACAAATAGACAGCATTCAAGGTTCTGAAGACTGGAAAACATGCGAAAAAAGGAACCATGTCAAAATTTTGAACTTTTATGAGACACAAAAAACTACATAAGACTGATTTGAAAATGTATAGTGAATTTGGTACTTACTTGTCAATGTCAAGGCCTGCATACTTAAAGAGGTACACCATAGTCAAGGATTTCCAGTTGATGCTCAACATATGAATAACAAAAAGCTCAAAAAAAACAGAGAACCAGTAGTTTAAAAAGCGGATCGGTGACCCGGATCGGGCATTTAAAAAACCCATCCGGATCGGCGAATCGGCGATCCGGATCGGGAATCTGCCGAATAGGTCGGATTAAACTGTAAAAAAAATATAAAAAAATTATTAAAATTTATTATAAATGTTGCTTTTTAGGAATCCAATAAGAAATCAGGGAACTATATTACTAATTTTCATTTTTTTCATCAATATGTGAATATTGAGATATTTTTTCTCTGTATGAACTTATTTTAACCATTAAATTGCATCACACAAAATAAAAATCATAGAACTATCATGGATGAATTATAGAGTCATACATGGACTACAATTAAGAATGATTCTTTTATAAGAACATTTTAGTTTTTTTGATAAAAACCTTTTATTTTTTTTTACAATAAATGTTTGTCGTATTACATTTTTTTTGTTTTTAGCAAGAGCCTTTTTTTTTTTTGACAATAAATACTTGCTGTATTATTTTTTTTTTATAAGAAATTTTTTTTTGACAATAACTTTTTATTACTTTTTATTTTTTGAAAAAAAGCTTTTATTTTTTTGACAACAAAAAGAAATTTGACAAGAAAAATAATTGATAAGAACCATTCATTTTTTTTTATAAAAACTTTTTATTTTATTGATAAGAAAAAAATTTGACAAAAAGCAAAATTGATAAAAAAAACCTTTCATTTTCTTGATAAGAAAAAAATTTGACAAAAAGCGAAATTGATAAAAAAACCTTTCATTTTTTTCTTATGACAAAAATACTTGTTGTATTATTATTTTTTTATAAGAACTATTTTTTTTTTGACAATAACTTTTTATTACTTTTTTTTTTTGACAAAAACTTTTTATTTTTTTGACAAAAAAAAGAAATTTGACAAGAATAATAATTGATAAGAACCTTTCATTTTTTTTTATAAGAAAATTTTTATTTTATTGGTAAGAAAAAAATTTGACAAAATGCGAAATTGATAAAAAAAACTTTTCATTTTTTTGATAATAAAAAAATTTGACAAAAAGCGAAATTGATAAAAAAACCTTTCATTTTTTTTATAAGAAAAAAATTTGACCTCAAAAAAATAAAATTGACAAAAAAAATATTTATAAGAAAAGAATTTGACCTCAAAAAAATAAAATTGACAAGAAAAATAGTTGATAAAAGAACCCCCTTTCGTCCTAAGGAGAATGGAACCCACGCCCTCCACATGCAGAAAGAAAGTTATAACCAGTAAGCCACATGGTACTTAGTAGTATTAAAAGCGCAAACAACATATATAATATATTAATGTTTCAAGTTAATACCTTCCCATTATCCCA
>NW_006494910.1:6615700-6644239 GCF_000471905.2 Amborella trichopoda | reverse complement strand
CGAGGTATGCAGACCTTAAGGTACGTGTACTTTTTAAAATTTACAAAAATGCCCATTGAAGAAAATTTACAAAAATGCCCATTGAAGAATCGGCGGGCCATGACGTCATGAATGGAAGAATCGGGAGAATCATGACGTCACATGGCGATTTACGGCATGGAATTGCCGGTTCTTCTCTAGAACCGAGCGATTTCCAGTATTTCACTGGAACCGGATCGGGTCTGCAGGTTCCCTAGTCGAATCGGACGAGTCCAGTTCGACTCGTCGACTTTTGAATCACTGGGGATAACAATGCCAAAAATAATTATACAAAAGAATTTTTTATTATGAAATAACCATGTCGGAAAGAAACCAAGGCAAAGAAAAAAGAGTACTATTTCCACAAGGGCATCACCTGTAAAATACCATACTCACATATACAGTGGTAAAATCAACAAATAGATTAGGAAAGTTCAAAATCACTAAAAGGGTGGCATCATGGAAGTGCCAATTCCTGAACCTCAAAGGTAGATTGACTTCATTCGGAGCCAGATTTTCATTTTTAATTCACTGTCTCTTTTTCAGATTCTACTAATGTAGGAGCAAAGTTGGAAACATTGTAGAAGGGAATCTGAAGGAGGGTAGGCAGTGAAGGTCAATATGGTCACCTGGTCAGGTCCGAAGAGGTCTTAAACCTTAGATAGGGTGGTTTTGGAATTTCCCGTCTTAAGGTTGATGAACAATGGTTCTATTGAGCCAACAGCTTTGGTGCTAAGGGAACCCAAAATAAAATAAAAAAGAACAAGAAAGCAGTATCGAATTCAAAGGATATCAAAGCCGAAATAAATCCAACTCCAACACCTGCAAATAAATCCCCAACATGTCCATCAGTCAGCAGCATGTCGATCAGTCACATTCCGAGAAAAACTAAACTAAATGAATAAATAAGGTTGAATCAAATGTTTATGAGAAAAGCACTAAAGTGAGGGGAAAAAAGATTCCTTCATTAAATAATATGCCTATAGTGTAAAAGGTCACATTCAGCAGAAATCCCTTGAGTGTAACAAGCAAAAGGTTATGGTGGGCTCATCTCCGAAATTTTTCAAGCCATAATAGTTCAATATCAAATACATCATATACTTGGCTCAAATTTCATTTCTTACTTCTGGCAGCCACAGCCATCCATGTTCATCAATGTACTACTTTTCTTTCCTTTTTTTTCATAGTTTCTTATCAATTTACATTGCAGAAAATTTGTTGTAACTTTGTTTCTAACAGTGTTGGTTTTTCTGGAAATTTGTTAGCAATTTATTTATGTAACATTGATGTTTCTTTAATTTCTCAATGCTATGAATGCTATAGTGGGCAAGTAAAAGAAGCCTACAGAAAGGGTGTTTTAGTGTCTAGTAATCTAAAAAGGAATCCTGTGGAATGGTTTCCTAGTTTCCACTTTAGAATGGAAACATCACTTGGCTGCCAACCAACAAAACGACAATGTGATAAAACCTACAAACAAATCAAAAACCACACATGAGACAATCTCAAGGATAGCACAACTGCAAGACTGCTGGTTTGTTTACGCATTCCAAAAAGAAAAACAAGAGAAAAGAAAAAACATAACCACCATATATGTCAAGAAAAAGGGCCTGATTCGTCTTACCAAATATGTTTCATATTGCATATATTTCCATGTTAGAGATATTTCAATGGAAAAACATAGTCAGATAAAGCAGTTGGACGGCATCTCTTCGAGTTGCTAAAGAAACCATTAAGTTTTAGAAAACACTACAACAATATTTAATTCTTTAAATAATTCACTAAAACATTTACTTTCTCATGAAGGAACCCTATCATTGACGGTCATGACAGCCTAGGCAAGTGCTCTAAGATTCTCCTCCATACATTTCTTCCACAAAAACATCAACAAGTGCGGCGAGTCAATAATCCCACTTGAGTGACTTTTCTCTTATCACAGCTTCTCGCTAGCCTTTCTGGCCTTTTTTTATCCGCTGATTCCCTGCAGAACCAACTAGTTGTATTGCAGCTAGCATCATTTAAGCTATTGCTCTATTTTGGGTCCTGATTGATATCTAGAGGAAAGAATGTGGTAGGAAGTATCGAGTGCAGCATCGAAGATTAAGCAAGATGGGGCCAAAGGATTAACTCATAGATATGATAAAGAAAGATTTGCCTTATGCACACTGTTGAAATCATCTTCTAAACATTTTGTGCATTGCAGCTAACAACTAGCATCCACTGCACTAGCTGGGCCCATGATTGGTGCAAATAGCAACTTATGGTTTGCAGCAGTTACCAAGAGCCTGATCTGAAAACTTAATAAGTATCGGCTTCAAAAGAAGTACAATTGCTTGCTCCACGGTTATTAGAGGAAAATACAACTATAGTATAGGCCTAAAGACACATTTGAGAATAGTGTTTGACATAAAACTTGAGAAAGCTACAGTATTCCACTACATTCTTAAGGTAGAAGTGGCAAAAACGTCCATTTTTTTGGATAATTGGGCTCATCTTTATAACAACATAGATGGAAGTAGGGAGAAGAGATATTGTGACTTATGGTCTGACAAAAGATATGGCCCTTAATAGAGCATAATGGTAGAACAGGATTAGTGCAACTGACCCCAAATGGTTAGGATAAGGCTCGGATGATGATGACGACGATGATGATGACGAATTGGGCTCATGTTTATATCAAAGAGAGTATATCCCTGACCCCTAAAGTAAAATTGAAAAATACACCAACTCTCCAATTGAAGCCAATGCTCAACATTGATTTGAATAGGAAATGCCATAGAGGATGTTCGTAGCCATTATTTGTAAACTTCAGTGTCATCAAAATTGGGACATTTGGTCCCTTCAAAACCGCTCTGGCCGCCAGTCAAATCAATCGAACCCAATTTAAAAAAGATAAAGAACAAATTTACAAATTTACAAATAAGAAATCTATGCAACCCTAGATAATCCAAAAGCCTCTGCACTTTAAAAGAAAATATTTGCCACGCCCTATTCCTACCAATTGCATAACATTCCAGTCCTGCAAATTGTGCAGAAATCACAAAGACCATCAGCTTTTCAACTAAAAGATCTCCGAAAGTCACTGCCCTTCACTTGATGGTATGAAAATGTCTTCTCTAAAAGAAACTTTTTCTCTATAAAAGTAAAATGAAACATGTTTTATGCAAGCACATCTCTCTAACCAAGCCTAATATCATAATAGTGATTCCCCTCTTTAGGATTAGGTTGCCCAAGAAAACCTTAAGGTGCGTAAAAAGAAGTAAAAGGGTTACATTGAGCTTCCCATATTTTCTAATGCCACATTAGATGAGAACTCTTCTACTCAAAAAAGGAAGTAGTTGCAACAAGTGGAATATCTTTAAGGGAAGGAAAACTTCTCCTAGAGCATTTCATCATTACCAATCCTCCATAGCTACCATAAATCGTGCTCTCGTACTTGTGGTTCCAGCCTAGACAAGGTTGCACAAATATGGAAACCACAAAAAAATCGATCACCGATTGCAGAAGAAGAGACAATTCCATTGGGCAGATACTCCATCAAGGCTTGTTCCTAGATGATACCACGGGTATTGAAGGAACCATCATTGATTACTTCAAACACCTCTTCTTTGCTCCCTCTTGGTCTTTACCTCATATGTCCGACCTTTCCTTCCTGACCATCTCCCTAGATCAATCCCAATGGATAGAAAGACCCGTCAGTAAAACCTGAGATCGTCATCGCAATCAAAGACCTTGGTCAAGACCATGCCCCGGGCCCGGACGGCTTTCCGGTGGCACTCTTTAACCGCCACTGGGACATCTTGCGGTTCGACCTTCTAGGTTTTAAAAGTTTTACGAGCAAGGCATTATCCACCAAGGGATGAACGCCAAGATCGAAGGCATTGTTGAGCTGAAAAATTTCAGACCCAGTAGCCTCATGAACAACTCCTATAAGATATTGGCCAAGGTCCTGGCCTCAAGGTTCAAAACTGTCTTAAACTCAATCATATCCCCCAACCAAAGTGCTTTTGTCAAAGATCTCTAGATCTTGGATGGTGCCCTAGTAGCACACGAATGCATCCACTCGAGGATGTCATCCAAATCCCCAGGTATAATTGCTAAACTAGAGTGGGACCACGTCGACTAGGTGCTGCTCGAAGAAACTAAAAGAAGGATGGGCTTCAAAGCCAGGTGGAGGAAATGGATCCGGAGATGCATTCATGGCCCTTACTTTTCTATTATCATTAATGGCTCCCCCAAAGGATTCTTCAAGTCCCAGAGAGGTCTTAGGCAAGGAGACCCCCGTTTCTCCCTTCCTCTTCGCGAAAGCAGCTGAAGTGTTTAGTAGAGCTACGGCTAGACTCTACCAAGCGGGCCTGGTTGAATGTTTCCAAAAAGGAGCTCAAGGCCCCTCTATTTCCCACCTCTAATACGTAGACGATACCCACCTATTTTGCAAACGACAACAGCTCAAGTCGAAATGTTACTCCTTTTGCTTCAATGCTTCCACTCTGCAACTAGTTTCAAGGTCAATCTCCAGAAATCCAAAATGATAGGCATGCATGTGGACCCCCTATCTCTACAATCATTTGCCGACAACTGGGGCTATGGTATTGATTCCCTTCCAGCTACCTTGGCCTACCTCTTTGTTTTGGTAATCTGAAAAAAGCACAATGGAGTCACATCATAGATAGGGTTGGAAAGAAGTTGGCTTCCTGGAAAGGGAGATTCCTATCTCCAACGGGGAGGCTGACCCTCATCAAAGCAATACTTCAGGGGTTCCTATTTTTCAGATGTCTCTTTTCCACCTTCCTGCTTCGGTGCGAGCTCGCTTAGAGAAATTGATGCATAATTTCCTATGGTTCGACGACGGTAACTCTAGAAAGTTCCATCTCCTTTCCTAGAACACGGCCTGCCTACCCAAATCAGTAAGGGGTTTGGGGATATGCAATCTTAAATTGCAAAACCTGGCCCACCTTTGCAAGTGATAGTGGAGACTTGCCACCCAAACCGGGGACCTGTGGCACCTCATTCTTTGCTCCAAATATCGCCTTTCTTCCTCACCCTGGTACATCTCTGTCAATCAAACCTAGGCGGTCTCTAGTATTTGGAGATGCATTATGCACTCCCTCCCCCTTTTCAATTCCCTCATTAGATTCCACCCCAAGAACGGGTTTAGAGTTCGCTTTTGGCTAGACCTTTGGGTGGGTGGCGAGTCCACACTTTCCTTTCAATTCCCCAGCCTTTTACGTCTTGCTAGAAACCCCCAAGCCTCGATTGAAGACCTTTTCCCCAGCTCGGACTCCTCGCGCTCCTGGAACCTAGATCTTTGGCATCCCTTGAGAGACGAGGAACTACCCATCTTCCTTAATCTTTCCTCTCTTCTTTCTTCTATCCCCTCCCTTTCCCCTAGAGAGGACTGCATAGTCAGGACTCCGGACCCCTCCGGGGCCTTCAAGGTCTCTTCCCTATTATGTGCACTCAACCAGGCCAATGTGGGACCCTCAACCACTAATCTATCTTGCCCCAGAGCTTGGAACCCATTCATTCCCCCAAGAATCGAGGTTTTTTCTTGGCTTGTGGGGGAGAGTTTTCATTGTCGACTAACTTCAAAGATGAGGCTTCCAGTTGCCCAACAAATACATGATGTGTCTCTCCGAGGAGGAGACCATCGACCACCTCTTCATCCATTTCCCGTTGGCAAGCGACCTTCGAAAGGAAACACTACTAGTCTTCAACAGGGTATGGGTTACCATAGGATCAATACCCAGACTTTTTAAGTTGTCAGCTTTCCTCCCTTGGGCCAAAGCTAGAGCCTTGCTTTGGAAAGCCACCGTTGCAGCGACCATTTGGTCAATATGGAAGGAACACAATAACCGGATCTTTCAAGGTCTCTTTGCTCCTCTCCACAAAACAAAGGAATCGATCAAGGGATTGGTTATCTTTTGAGCCTCTAATCACAAACATTTCAAAGGCCTGCCTGCCCACGATTGCCATCTCAATTGGGTTAATATTTTCTCCTTCAGGCCAACGAAAGTATCTCGATCGGCCCTTTGGAGACCCCCCGATGGACACCATTAAACTCAACTTCGTCAGATCTTTCAAGGTCTCTTTGCTCCTCTCCACAAAATAAAGGAATCGATCAAGGGATTGGTTATCTTTTGAGCCTCTAATCACAAACATTTCAAAGGCCTGCCTGCCCACGATTGCCATCTCAATTGGGTTAATATTTTCTCCTCCAGGCCAACGAAAGTATCTCGGTCGGCCCTTTGGAGACCCCCCGATGGACACCATTAAACTCAACTTCGTCAGGTCTTCTTTGGGCAACCCTGGCCCGGCAGGAATAAGGGGAATCTTTCGAAACCATGGCGGCATCTCACTTATTTCCCTCTCTTCCTCGATTGGGATAGCGGATTCTACTAAGGCAAAGGCCCGAGCCTTGCTCGAGGGAGTGAGACAGTTTAACCCCTCATGGGATTCATCCCTTGTCATCGAAGGGGATTCTAAGAACGTTTCCCATTGGGCATCTAACTTAGCCCAACCCCTTGAAGGCTCTAGCACATCTTTGACGAAATTCATGATCTTTGCAAGAGTACACAGGTCTCCTGGACACATATTTGAAGGGAGGCCAACCGAATAGCAGATGATCTAGGAAAACAAGGAGCTTCATTGGAGTAATAGTGCTTTTGGTGGATGCTTTCTGAGTGCCACAGTTTTTGCCGTTTTGTCTGTTGTATTTGCTTTTAGTGTTCATGTTTTCTAACGTGGTAGTTTTAGCGCCTTTTGTGTTTGGCATTTTTTGCTTTCTCGTCTATTCTTTGTTTCCCCCATCTTTCTCGTTGTTCCTCTGTCATCCCTCTCGGTGACTTTGCCCATCACGAGTCTTTGTATCTTTGTTTTTCTCTCTTCCCTCAATACAATGTCAACAGACTAAAAAAAAAAAAAAGTCACATACAAGTAACACAATTATTATGAAAAACATGGGAGAAGGTAAAGAAGGGAAAAACAAAAGAAAACTTGAGAGAAACAGCTCAAATGAAATTTTAATGCATGGTAACACCTCTACACAAGATATTTTTATATATAATATGAGTGATTTGAAAGTTTCAGCAGTCAAGAAGATTCCCAAGAATTTCACAATGGTAAATCATGGACATCTTTAGAAAATTAAGGTTACCTCTCTACGAAATTTTTAGCACACAATATGTATTTTCATGCAAGTTTAGGGAGTCAAAGTTTTAGGAAAATATATGAATTGTTAACAACAAATTTAATTAATTTGGAACTTTCAAAATATACTCCCTATCCGGTTTTCTTACAAAAACATGAGTTAGCATCATGCTTAATAATAAGAAAACATAAAAATAATTACTACAAGTCATTTCATCATCTAGATAAAAAGTAAAGAAGCAGAACATGTTGATCATTAGTGTTTATGCTAACCCGAAGACATTGATCCAACGAAGGTCTCGAGAAACCTCACAATGAGCCAAAAGAAGCTTTGCTTGGATGAATGACTGTTGAAAGATGACATTGTCCTGATAATGGAAGGAACACATTTGTTAGAAACCAAAAACCAAAATAATAATCAGCTAAATAATCGATTGATAAAAAGGTAAAACTCGTTACTTAAGACATACCTGTACAAAGAAATTGCCATCTTCAACATAACCCAAGTAGCAAGTAAGATCCACAAATTCCACAATCAATGATTGATTTAGATATTAAACAAGTCTAACGCATCGAAAATTTCATAGAAGAAGTCAGGTACATACTGCATCATTTAGGACTGATTCTCCAAAGACCAAGGCATAAAGGTTCATATCTGTTCCTAGCTCCTGCACAATAACGGTTTGTAAATTATAATGGAGTTATGTACATTCTTCTCCTATTTTGTCTTTTTGCACAGAAGCAAGCACAACTTCATTCTCAAGTCAAACCAATCAAAAAAAGAAAACCTCCTTTCTCAATTCATACATAAATTGCAGAGAACAGTTCACCCATTGATAACAATCAAGCAAAACCACATGGAAGTCGCAAATAAATTTTGATCATTAAAGGAATGTTTAGGGTCACATTGAAAATAAGACATCCACAAAGAGCAAAAGCTAGAAATGCCAAGCAAGTCCACTCAACTTAATTACAGCTACTTGTTTATGTTTTCTGACAGATAATCATTCATTGTATCCTGATGTGCACAATCCACAGGCACATAACAACAAAAATGTACTGCAAAGCAAGGAATAAAAAGGTAGCAAAGAAATCAAAGAGAAGACAAAGAAGTAGACCACCAAGAAAACGATGGGAGAAGGTAAAGAGTCCCCCCAACCCTTCCCAAGAGATGGAATACACCTTGCAGTTACGTTCCCAAAGCACATGGGAACAGTGGACCCCCACTCCACTTCTCTTGAATATCTCCTCCATGATGTTGGCTATCCAAGGTAATCAATCTTTCTACAGCCATCAAATGACCTAAAACGATTCATCTCCCATGATCAAGAGGCCCAAGAAAAAGCAGAAGAAAAACTCAAGGCCCATTTAGAATAGTTCCTGCTTATAACTTGGTGGAATAAAAAACATAGCTTGCAAAGGTCCCAAGAATCTACCCAAGATCATCTCTGATTTCGCTACCCACTATAGATGGCTCAGCTCCCCAAGGACACAGCCATTGAAATGGAATTCCTAATAGTCATCCATTTATGTGGTACTACTGATAGTGGTCCTAGTGATACTTCTTCCAGTTAGTAGAGATCAGAACCTCTGATCTGAAAGAAAGAATTATTTAAGGTTGAGGGTGCATGTGATCAATGAATCCTGATGCATTGCACTAACCAAATTCCGCAATTGAATTCAAGAAAACTCAGCATGCTTGTGATTAGGACTCCCACCATTTCTCTCCTCTAACCAAGGATCCTCGATTATATATAACACTCACCACTAAGCTCATCATAGATGAGAAGTCACAAAATATCACTGTGCACTAATGCAAGGGAGATCATTAAGGAGTATGGTACTCTCACAAACTCCATTCTTTCCTCTGTATCAAAAGGCATGCACTACTGGAACAACTAGCTATTCCTATCCTCTTCATACTGAAACTTTTTTCCCATATTCATCCTCCCAAATTTTGATTATTGTATTAGGTCAATGTCCAACCCATTTCTTTATGATACTCCCCAAGGTCAATCATCTAGTAAGGTCTTAAACCCAAGGTTATATTTATTGATTGTGAGTGGCTGTTATTTAGAATTTCATAGATGTGCTTCCAATTGGTTTAAGCGGGTGTAAACAGCTTGGATTGAGGTTTAGATGAGTTGATCATTGAGATGTGCGCGACTTCTCTGAATATCATATGCACTTTTATTCTTTTCAAATTTTTATACATTTTTCAAGTGAGGTTTCCCCAAATCCTTCCCACAAAGTGGCTAATTTCTTGAAATGCTCCTCATTCTGGCCAATCCAACACAGGCTCCAAATATAAAATTTGAAAATATTGAAATTAACTATCCATGAAAACTGTTTTGCCATAGTGCTAGAGTGCCAAGAAAATTAGTTACACCCACATATGCCTAAAAAGGTGAACAAAAAACACATCAATGATTGAAGTGTAGCATGAAGAGTTGGAGATTGGAATCATAGTTATCAAGACCAAACCGAACAATCCGATCTGACCAATCAACCACAATCAGTGCCTCCAGGTAAGGTCCAAAACAAAAATTCAGTTTGGCTGAGTACCAATCAAACCCAAAGTTTGACTGACTTTAACTAATCGGACCAACTGGTTTCGACTAGTTAGACAGATTAAACACAATTGAGCAACTTTTTTTAATATATTTCATATTTCTAAACTATTATTTATATTTCACAATTTTTTTGAGTCCGGCCCAGTTCGACTTCGACCGGCGGTTGGACTGATTTGATTGGACTAGGTCGCACATAGCTCAATGATCGGTCTGATTCTAATAACACTAGTTGGAATGCCTACCATACCAATAGAGCAAGTAAAATAATGGTGCTTAGGGACCACTGCATGAATCAATTGATGATGATGGCATGAGTTCATTGGTCCATCGTACTTTTCACCTGCTCGGGGATTGAGAGAAAAAAAACAAAGGTCCCTTTCACAGATTAGCAACCCAAAACCATAATTCAGCCGCACCGAGTGGCTTACATACAAAAGGTTCAATGTTGTCACCATCAATTCTCTCTACGTAGGGAACAAGCTGATTAATTTTTTCTTTTTTATTTGTTCTTTTTTTTACTTTTCAATAAATGGGAGAAATCTGACTGGATCTTACCCCAGGGATATGCATGAAGGAATTTCTATTGTTGCATCAGATGTAAAGCCTAGTGAAGTAAGCCTTCAAATTTTAAAGGATCATCAACGAACAACTCCAGCAAGAACTCGACATATCAAGGGTTGTAGCAGCTGGACTCTAAGTTGTATTGGACATATATAGGTTCCATCTTAACATAGGCACTCTCATCATTAGTGGTAAAACACAAACATGTGGAGAATATAAAACCATTCTTCACCTTTGAAACATTGAACCACAATGTTCCAATGGCGCTCCAATTGCAAATTAATTAGACCACGAGACTTGGTAGTAGAAACAAGTAACTCATCCCAAATATTTAGTATTGCTCTTCCATCCAGGTTTCAAAAGGGATGCTTGTCACCGTGAAGCTTAATAAACTACCACTTGAGCTTCTGGAAATGAAGAGTAGTTTGCCTAGAACTGCAATTTTTGACCGCCTTCAACAACATCCTTTGAGTTTCCTAAATATTGTTTATGACTTGAGGAGGACAATTGGGACCACCCATTGGCCCAATGTACATAACCCTAGACAACTTGGTTTGAAATCAGAAAACAACATCTGATCATGAGTATAAAGCTCCCGATAATAGCAATTGCAGGTTCTATGATTGCATTGAACATAATGGATAATGCATGAGGAAGATCAGAAGAGTTAAAATCCCATAGGAAAGAAAGCTACGCACCTGGAATATGGATAGCACTGTTACAGGATCAGTTGCTGATATGAGAGCACCAAACATAATGCTCTCAACAAATGGTAGTCTATACATGAGAAACATCAGTCCACCAAGATAACTGCAAAAACCGCAATATTATCAAAATATCAACTCCCAAAGTAAAAAATAAAAAATAAAAATAAAATGTGCAAGGAAGGAAGATAACTTCTATTTTGCATCAAAGAAAGTAACTCTTTTCTTCATAGAAGAAACCCAACTTCTGTTGGAAGTAAACTTACACCAATATCCCTGTTACGAAGGAAGCAATAAATGTTCCCAAAATGGCGAAGGTGACAATGGCCCCAAAGTTTGAGAAAAATGGTTTCTGCCAAGAAAAGTAGGGAGACAAATTAAATATGATGATTGGCGAGGAGTCTAAATATGCTAAATTAAAGCCAAAATTCCAAACTTACAGGTGGCAAGCTGAAGCCAGACTGAGTAGAAAATTGTCAAGGATAAACTTCTTGAAGCATAACAAAGCCGCAAACATAAAATTTCACACTAAATAGCACATCACATCAAAAAATGAATAAATAGCTATTACTAATTAGCAAGCCAGAAAATCAGGATATAAGATTATTGGCGGTAACAAAAAGAGGAAAAAGAATTCCTCATGGAAATTGAACCATGTCCTGCAAAATAGGCAACAAGTAAGATTTAATCACTCCCATAATCAACCATTAGGAAAAGCACATTCCCATTTATCCATTCGAAAACAACAGGAAAGAATCCCACTTGAATGTGCACAAGAACAATTAATTTCAAGCAAAATGCAAACCTAATGTTTGTTTCCGTATTTGAAATGTTTGCCAGAACCCCAACAATCATACCTGACAAAAAGCAATAAACGAAACATAAATTCCTGTCATGTAAAACCCAATAATCAAATAATAAATGAACTTTATCAGAATTTCTCTTCCTACAAAGATGCACAAACATAAGGGTTATTGTAAGCAAACAAAATAATTGTCCATTAAATCAAATTGCTGAGCACCACTGTGATCAATCATGGAGCCTAGTTCTATTCAATATGGGGAAATCCATAAAATTTTCACGAAAATACAACAAAAACAAAAAAATGTCTCTATTAGATCGTAGGATTGCGGAAATACCCTAGACTGGAAGAAAATGGAACCATGCTCCTAACAAATATCATTCAACTATAATGAATTGGAGAACTTGAGAACGGGAAATAGCAATCATCTTCTCTCCCAACACTAATCAAAATATTTGAAAGAGAGAGAGAAAATAAACCTAGTAGGCGTGCATGGATGAAAAGAACAGAGGAGTTCTGGAAAATTGAACAGAGAAAAGAAATGAAGAGAGAGAGGAGGGGTACCAATGAGGAGAGAAGCGCTGGCTTCAGGGAGATAGTAGAATTTGTGGCGCCGGAGAACATGACCTAAAACGAAGGAGAGGACGAGCATCATTATCTGCAGCAATATCCCCAATCCTGCCGCCTGTTGCTCTTTCCCAGGCGCCCCTGCTGGATTGGCAGATGCCATCTCCAACGCCGGCATCCTCTCTCTCTCTCTCTGAGAACAGGAGGACTGTGAGAAAATCGAGGCCAAATGGTAGGGGTTTCACATCCGCTTCGTTTTGGTGCTTCTTTCGTGTTGCGGTTCTTGACAAAGCGTCCAGTCTTCCAAGGCAAAGACAAAATAAGACGTTGGTATGTTTTGGTGCCCACTACTAGTCACGGTAAGGGGAGCCAATCGGGCCCGGGCGAACAAGACCCAAATTCGCCAACCTCATCCAGGATCCAGGTCTATTAGACGCAGTGGGTTGGATCTAGGTCTATATGTCCTAGATCCAACTTGGACCCTGACTGGTTGTAAGTCAATCTTGGGTCGTTTCGGCTTGGATCGGGTACATGTCTAGGTTGACCAATCGATATAGGCTCAAAACCTATGATTATATTATAAATTGCAACCTTCTACTATGGAAGTACATTGTATTGCAAAAATCCAATAGAGTTTCTGAAATTAGACAACTTTCCAATTGATTATCTCGACCTTAGCATGTATTGTTTAAAATAAACGAAGAATTTCAAGTCTAAAAATAGTTCATTTTGTAACAAGTTATCTAGATCATCTATTTTTAATATTTTGAAATATTTATAGATATGTTTAATCTGCATTATTTTAAAAATTTTAAATTTTATAATTAAAGTTGAATATGAATTTTCAAGCCAACGTAAGGTTTTCAAATGAACTATATCATTATCATCATTAGAGAGTTTTCCCAACTATTTAAGGTCGGCTACGCAAATTGTAGTTTGTTGTTGTACTCTATCAAGGGTCATATCCTCAGTGAGCTCATAAGTCCGGATATATTTTCTCAATATTTTCAACCATGTCCTTTTAGCCCTACTCCTTTGACTTTTTTTAGCTTTTCACTTGAACTAACTAACACTTCCTAACAGGTGGTGTGCTAGGTCTTCACTGCACATAGTTGGCCCACCTAGGTCTACTTTATCTCACCTTATCGCTTATTAATATCACATTAAATTTTTCTACCTATATTCATTTTGAATTATATCCCTTCTTATCTTGACACTCATCCATCTCAACATCATCATCTTACCTACACTTTTCCTATAGGTATGTTGTTTCTTGACCACCCAACATTCCGCCCCATAAAACAAAGTTGGTCTCACAATAGTCCTCTAGAACTTGTCATTGGGCTTTATTGGTATGCGGTGATTACATAAAACTCAAATTGCACAGTTCTACTTCATCCACCTAGCTCTAATTCTATGTACAATATCTTCTTCAATAGCTCCATTTTCTTGGATTATTGACCTAAGATATCGAAGGTGTGCTCTTTTTTATATTTATTTATCGTCGGTCATAATTATTTCCACATTTTTATTTTTATTATTACTAAACTTGTATTTTATATACTCTGTCTTAGTCCAGCTAATTTTAAAACTTTTAGATTCTAGAGCATCCCTCCAAAATTCTAATTTTTTTGTTGATGCCGCTTCGAATCACATCGATCAAAACTATATCATACAATATACACCACGGTATCTCATCTTGTAGGTGCCTAGTTAAATTGTCCATAACTAAGACAAAGAGGTTGGGTTCAACAGTGAACCCTGAGGGAGACCTATTGTCACTGAAAACTCATTCATCTATCTATTAGTTGTTTGCATATTAGTTAACACTATTTTGTACATATCTCTCACCAAGTCGATGTAGTATCTGGAGACTCATTTATTTTCCAACACTCAATAAATTAAATCTCATGGTACTCTATCATTAGCTGTTTCTAGATCATTAAAGGCCGTGTGGAAGTCTTTTCCTTTCATCCTGAACTTATCGATTAGTTGCCTTAAGAGAATAGCCTCCATTTTTTACCTCCTTAGCATAAAACCAAATCGATTTTCTGATCACCGAAGTTATAAATAAGAAATAAAGTTAAAAAAATTATATATTAGAGGCAGGGTCAACTTAGACCCGACCTGACTCATTGGCACCGTAATCTTAGTCTTGGCTCCACGTTTCTTGTTTGAAAAGACTCGGTTTGGGTGGTTTCTTCCATTTTGGTAGTAAGGAGAGGAGAGCACAATGCTAGTGAGTATGTATACATCCGAGTAATCAGCAGAAGCGAGTCGAAACAAAAGCATTCCTTATCCTGTCATGTGTATCATCAAGATAGAGAATCAATTGTAAAGATGAGCACTTAATCGATGTAAAAAGAGCTGGTGGCAAAGATGATATATGCCTAGGAAAGAAGTCCTCGAAGTAACCATGCGTAATTTTGTAATTCAAATTTTAAACTCTAACAATGGTTCAAATCAAGTTGATCTATAGACATATGAAAGTCTTGAAAATGGATGGTTTAGAAAATGTGCTGCAAGAAACACTATTTCGCAGACTCGAAATCTTTCTTTCTTTTCATATTCGTACATCTCGATGTCGAGGTGATAAATTAGATGGTTTTCCAACATGCAAACAACCTTTTATGATTGATTTTTGAGGTGCAACTATAATTCTACATTTTAAGATTGCAACATTATATAAACTTTTTCCAAAAATAAATAGGTACATTTCTATAGAATAGAGATTATATACTATGAGATTGCATATCAAGTATAAGGAGGTCAAAATGTTGGTAGTTGGATGTGAAATTGTGTAGATGTAAGAACCCCATGGTTCAAAAACCCAAAAAAATAAAAATAAAAAAATAAATAAATTGTGGTGTATCAAATTCATAATATTTCACATATAACGACTTTGGGCGATTATGATCTCATGTACAAAAAATAAATTAATATTTGTAATATACAATACCAAAAATATTCTCCATTAGTCTATTTAGTAGGAGCATGGTAACACAATTATAGGACATGGTGCCCATTGAGAAGGGACACAGGTGTTCGCACTAAAAGCATGGACCATAACACAATGGACGCTTCTTATATTGGAGGTTCTTCATATGGCCATGTAAAACATGGAAGTTGTTTTAAGTGCTGACCCGGTTGGTCTCTTCAACTGGTACAAACAGGAGCTTCTAGGATATTCTTTTATTTTCATAATCCACCCACCTCGATATTAAGTTTAAAAAGGCGGGTTTGGAAGATAAAAAACAAGTAGTTTTAGAAAACATAGCAGGAACTCTCAGAGCCGTAAAAACTGATATATTTGCTTGGTCTGTTTTATTGAACAAACTTGACCTTTGACATCACTCTCATGAACCAGATGTGTTACTGCTAGACCAAAGTTTAAGGTAATGTTTACAAAACCGGCCGGGTTGACCCACAGCCGACTGGGTTACTCTGACCCGCTTAGTGGGAGGGTCCTGTTTTGGCCAGTTTTCTTTGTTTTTGGCCAGTTTTCTTTGTCAAGTCGAGGATTAAAAGAAAAAAATGCCATTAAAAATCCCAAAAAAAGAATAAGAAATTAATTTGTTATTCCAAAAAAAGAATAAGAAATTAATTTGGCAAATATTGGAACGTGTTGTGGTCATCAATATTTCCTTTTTGAATTATTTTTAAAATATCCCCGATCACAAATTGATTTTTTTTTAATTTATTTTCAATAGTTTTTTAACTTCATTTACATGTGTTTTGTTTAATTTTAGTTTAACTATAATTGTCATATTTTGGGTTGTTTTGTATTTTTTAACAATTTTTTGGCCTAGCCTGAGTCCACCCAACCTAGAGGGACCGGGCCCCCATGGCTGGATTACCAGCTTGAGTCAGGTAATCTAACACTGCTTTAAGGAAATATTTTATTATTATAAACAATGAACAAATACTCCACTGGGAACTCACCCCCTATCCGAGGCAAGTTACCAAACTCGGCTACGCCCAGCATATGGCTCAAAGGCCCTAAGAAAATATAAAAAATAAAAATAAAAATTTAAAAATAATCTTAAAAATTAAAATATGTAATAAAAGTAAAGTCAACCCAAAGATCCTTTTAAAAAAGTGATACAAAGAGAAATTATAGATTTCAAAAAACCCCATTGAATATTTTAACAAAAAAATAAAAAAAGAAAATATAAAAATGTGATTATTGCAAGAACCACTCACTAATTATTGCCAAATACATCTAAATCATGCAAAAAAAAATGTATAACAAAATTTATTTTTTTACATTTTTTCTACTTTTGAATTTTTAAACTTCCCGAATGAAAAACATTTGCCAAACAAGAAAAAACAAAAAAAGATTAAACAATGGAGATATGAAATTAAAGGAAAAAGTTTATATAAGGATGCCACCTTGTAATGTAGAACTACAGATGCCCCTCAAAAATCCATTGGAAAAGGTGGTTTTAATATTGAAAAACTCTTTGATTGATCATCTCGACATCGAGATGTATGATTATGAAAAATAAAAAGATTTTAAGTCTCAAAAATAGTACATTTTACAACATAGTATTTACACTGTCTATTTTCAAGATTTCCATATGTTTATAAATCTACTTGATTTTAACCATTTTTTAAATTAAAAATTTATAATTCGATATAAAAATAGATTTTGAGATAATCCTAAGAACATTATATATTAAAATTATACACCATGATAAAATTTGAAGGTGCACCTTACCTTAACTCTTAATACCTACGGATGCATCCGTATGCAAACTACATCTAAAATTAAATTATCACTTAGCTTTAACATTCCATTGAAGGAAAAGCCCATGTGGTGTATTAAAAAATAAACAGTTGGTGTATGATATTACTTTTTTTTTTTTTTTTAATTTAACTGAGAAATAACCAATCTATTTGGGAGAATTTAGATATGGCATCAATAGACGATAAGATGAGAGAACGTAGACTTAGGTAGGCTGGCCACATGTGGCGTCGACCAAGTATAGCACCTGTTAAGAGTTACGAGTTAGTGCAAGTGGAAGGACTGAAAAGGGTAAAAGATATGCCAAAAAAGACATAGTTTGAAGTAGTCCCAAAAAATATGAGGACTTATGGCCTCACTAAGGGTATGACTTCTATTAAAGCAAAATGAGGTTCGTGTAGCTGACTCCAATTAACTGAAAATGAGTGAGCCGACTCCAATTAATTGAAAAAAACTATGATGATGATGATTCGTATAGCCGACCCAAGTAATCGAAAAAAATCTATAATGATGATGAACTAGGACATGACCGAGCATCGTGCTTCAGCCGATAAGATGGAAATTTGATAACCAGTAGCAAAACGCAATAAGGGAAAGCTTGGTCATGTTTATGCCACTCACAACGTTGCCCCGTTTTTGCCCGACATTTGATAAAGGTGTATGATATGATGCCCTCATGCGAATCTTACCATATTCTTCAAGAAGGCCCTCCATTAAGGACAATAAATAGCAATAAAATGGGCACGTCTTTCCATTAGGGATCGGTGTCGTGTCATATAGCATTGAAACGAAGAAGCTAATATGATGAAAAGAATTTCTCAAATTTTAATACTTAAAATAAAATACTCCCTTTAGCCGATCTCCAAGGTTTTGGAAAAAAGACTAAATAACTCAAATTTTCAAAATTATACTTTCTCTAATTGCGGTTTGAGTTGTTTTTTTTTTTTTTGGCTCAAGGTGTTCCATTGGTTTGTTTAAAATAAATAATAAAAATAATAATAATAACCAATAATAAAAATTCTAAAATATAAAATGTATTAAAAAGGATAAGATTAATGCAAAACTCATTAATCATTAAACAATTGTTTAGAAATATCTAGAAGCACTTATGTGCTCCTCCGAGGAAAGAAGAGAGAGAAATTTGAGATGAAAACAAAGATCTTGAGAGAAAGCTTAACTAAAGGAAATTTGGAGATTTGGGATCAAAGGAAGAGATAGTTATTAGGAGTTTGGTATGAGACGGCATGAGAGAGCTTAGAGAGATAAAGCTTGAGGCTTTGGCAAGAGAGAGATGTTAAAGAAAAATATATATTCTGTACATGGTGAATATGGAAGGTATATATTATAATAGGTATATTTAGGAAAGGTAGATACAATATCTTGTATTTATGGTAAGTCTGGGTATAATATAAGAAACTGTGATTTATTTATATTTTGGTTATCTGTAATTTGTCTATAAAAGACAAGTTTGTATATTCATACAATTAATGAATATTAAGTTTCTTCAAATAAACTTGAGACTCTTCACATGGTATTACAACCAGATTCATGTTAGCTGTGTCAATTCCTCGTCTCTGAAGCAATGTCGCTGATTTTCAAGACGAGTCTGTTGCTAACCCAGTTTGTGCAACTTCTGTCGAGTCGTGTTTCGACTCTCTGCTGAGTTGTGTTTTGACTTTCGGATCCGTCTATCTACCGAGTCGTTTTTTACTTTCTGCTGAATTGTGTTTTGACTTTCGGATCCGTCTATCTACCGAGTCATTTTCGACTCTTTGATCTGTTTTTCTAGGATTGTCTGTAACTTTTGTCTTCTTGATCCGCCACTGCTTTCTATGCTTGTTAATCAAGCAATTTGAGCATGGCAACCGCTGCATCTACTGGTCATGTCATACGCCTGAAGATCCAAATGTTCGTTTCTACAATTAGTGTTTAAACTCCAGCCGCTTTCTCTCATAGCATCTTGAGCTTGTAGGGGAGTGGAAAGTATATATTATGTACCTGGTTAATATGGAAAATATATATCATAATTGGTATATTTAGAAATGGTAGATACAATATCTTGTATTTATGGTAAGTTTGGGTATAGTATAAGAAACTGTGATTTATTTCTATTCTGGTTATTTGTAATTTGTCTATAAAAGACAAGTCTGTATATTCATACAATTAATGGACACTCTGAAGAGACTCAATATCCATTAATTGTATGAATAAACAGACTTGTCTTTTATAGATAAATTACAAATAACCAAAATAAAAATAAATCACAGATATTATACTCAGACTTATCATAAATATCTACCCTTCCTAAATATACCGATTATAATATATACCTTCCATATTAACTAGGTACATAATATATACTTTCCTTTCACAAAAGAGAGAAGCTTGACTTTAAAGACTTTGGAGTTTTGGGATGAGAGAGAGAGAGAGAGAGAGATTTGGCTTCAGGGCAAAGAGATTTGGGTAGATTAGAAGTCTGGTTTTGCAAAGAGAGATGGAGTAGGGGATTATAGGACTTGGACTTCAAGCGTGTCCTCCTCTTTACTTCATACGCCATTTGAAATCCTCTATAAAATAAGTCGTAGTTATATTCGATCCAAAAAAAAAATCGTAGTTATTTTGCCAGTGATTATGATTTGGAGTGAATTTGCTAGTTAGAAGTTTTTGACATTGGAAATCAAATGGTGCGCTAAGTTCATTCGACAACGGTAAATTTCGGGTGCGCTCAAATTCCACTTGCCGGACATCAAACGGTACTTAAATAGACAACTCTCTCTCTCTCTCTCTCCAACAACCTATGGGCTCGTTTAGTTCCTTTGATTTTTCAATATTGTTAAAAAGTATATCTTGGAATTGGTACTTATTGAAATTTACATTTCTTAGAATATGGTATATGTTGTTTGGAATTCATCCGGTAGAAACAAGAAAAATGCAAATTCACTATTTAGATTGCCTGGAATATCTTTTTTTTAGAAATACAAATTCTCCCCCTGTCTCTCTCTATTGTTTCCTTCATTTAATGTCAAGAAATGGGTCTTCCTCCCTTTTCAAATACCAAGCCACTTGCATGTCACTCTCTCTCTAGAATAACACCAACAAAGGCAATTAGAGAAGCTCTCTCATACACATATTCTCTCTCCCTCTCTCTCTCTCTCTCTTTCTCTTGCATAACATCCACAAATAGTTGCAAATGCCTATCAACTCTTGAAACACTTCCCTTCTAATACAAATCTATACTTAAGTGAGAGAGAAACAAGTACCATCCAAAGAAAGAAAGGGAAACAAGAGATGCAATAGAAGTTTCCCTCTAGCAAAGAGAGAAAAGTTTTAGAGAGAATCACTCTCTCTCTCTCAAATTGTTTGATATACTTTCTCTCTCTAAAACTCAAAATTTGAGGTAGTCACTCTCTCAAAAAAATTTTAGATAGTTTCTTTCTCCAAAATTTCATATATTTTTTTATATTTTAATACATTTTGTCTTTCAAAAACTTAAAAGTTGAAATAGTTTCTCTCTCTAAAAATTTTGAGCGAGAGTTTCAATCTCTAAAAATTTTAGATACTTTGTCTCTTTAAAATTTGATATAGTTTCTCTCTCTAAAATTTTGAGATAGTTTCTCTCTATAAAAATTTTGAGATTGTTTATATATCTAAAACTTAAAATTTGAGAAGTTTCTTTCTAGTTTTTTTTTTAGATTGTTCTCTCTCTAAGAAATTTTATGCATTTTCTCACTCTAAAATTTGATATAGTTACTCAATCTAAAATTTTAAGATGCTTCCTCTTTCTAAAACTTAAATTTTGAGTTAGTTTCGCTCTCAAAAAAAATTTAGCTAGTTTCTTTCTCCAAAATTTTAACATACTTTCTCTCTCTAAAACTTAAAATTTAAGATAATTTTTCTATCTAAAATTTTTGAAATAGTTTTTCTATCTAAAATTTCAGGTACTTTCTCTATCTAAATTTTGATATAGTTTCTATCTAAAGTTTTAAGATATTTTCTCTCTCTAAATCTTAAGATTTGACATAGTTTCTTTCTCTAAAACTTTTCAGGTAGTTTCTCTGTACAAAATTTGATATAGTTTATAATCTCTAAAACTTTAATATACACTCTCACTCTCTCTTCTCTAAAACTTAAAATTTGATATAGTTTCTCTCTCTAAAAGTTTTGAGATATTTCCCTCTAAAAAATTTTAAGTAGTTCCTCTCTCTAAAATTTAATGTAGTTTCTCTTTCTAAAATTTTAAGATACTTTCTTTTCAGAAAACTTAAGATTTGAGATAGTTTCTCTCTCTAAACCTTTAAGATGCTCTCTCTAAAAATTTAAATTTGAGATTGTTTCTCTCTCTAAAATTTCGAAATAATTTCTCTCTCTAAAAATTCGAAATAATTTCTCTCTCTAAAAAATTCATGTACTTTATCTCTCTAAAATTTGATATAGTTTTCCTCATTAAAATTTTAATATATTTTCTCTTTTTAAAATTTAATATAGTTTCCCTCTCTAAAATTTTTAAATGTTTTCGTTCTTCAGCAGCAAAATGGGTCATTTCCATGAAATGTCAATTCCACCTATTTTGGTGGAATTGAGATTTTCAAAATTTAGGCGAGCATTCAAAAATCCCACGGATATCTCAACTCCAATAGAAATGTTAATTCTAAACGAACCAAGCACGATTTACCCGGTCTTTTCCAAGAAAAGTGACTCATAGAAATTTGAATCCAAAGAACAAAAAATAGCCCTAAGTAAACTTGAGAGAGAAAGAGAGATTGGAGATGGGGGCAATTCTGTTAAAGAATAGTAGCTTCGCTAGAAAGACAAGGAAAGATGCCAGCAAACTCAAAGTACTAATGAAATGAAACCTATTTGGAGGTACCGAATGTTTAAGTTTGATGTGTGAAACAAGGTTGTTAGATAGCAATTTCACATACACTTCTACAAAACTTTGTAGACCTCAAGATCTTTCTCTCTTGGGATAAGTTATCACTTTGTCAATATACGATATTTGCCCCTTATTGATAAAAATTAGTGTGCATCTAAGCTTTTTAGGCAAATTTCTCTTTGAGATACATAGAAACAAAAGACTTAACACTTTTCATTCTTATAAAAATGTACACGTACAACGAGGTCTAGAGCACTAGAGTACCCATCTTTCTTCTCCATCCGATGAATTAATGTGGGTGCACCTTCCATTAAAAACTTACATGCACTTCCCTGCAACCACATACGGTACCGGCTAGACATTGAACCCCTCCTTTCGAAACGGGGGATCACAAGTAACATTATGGTTTTAATTGCCAAACACAAATCCTAGGTGGCCCGTACCCACTCAAGCAAAACGTTGTCCTCGGCCTGCAAAGGTGACTATTGGAACACCAATTGCAAAGCAAAACTGTGTGCAATATAAGGCTCCATAAACCTCTCATGTTTCTTTTCATAAGGGAGCAAACATGGGCAGACAGCTCGTAGGCATTGTTCTTGCTCAACGCCAAAAGGCTCAATGTCTAATCCAATGCCTCGAATCTCTCGAAAGGCTCTATCTTTCACCAACCTATAAGAAAATGTTAGAATTATGTCATTTCAAGACCTTAAATTCCAACATTTTTAATCGTTCTTAACTTCAGTGAGAGTAAAAGAGAGACATTAGTCTGGGATAGAGAACCTCGATTAAGTCATGAGGAGGATTTATATGCATGGAGGAGGTATCGAGAGGGTTGAAGGTTACCTCTTAGTCAGGGTCTGTTATTATGTTTGTGTCTCATGACAGAGTGATGGGAGTTTGATGACAAAAGAGCATGTATGAGAAGGTTAGGGCAAGTAGAAGACATTAGCCTAAGTCTTTGTCTCCTAGAACCTTTTCGTAGCATATGTATATACAATCACAATGCATATAAATCCGTTCTTCTAGGGATCCACTTGTCAGAGCTACGCACATATGTCAAGAGAGGAACTCATACACCATGTGTGCGCATGTCCTCTAGGGGCTCCTAAATCCACTTATACTTGGGGATTCAAAGTTGCACAATGGCTTGGCTTTGATAGGCTAAGATCATGAGCCCCTGATTATATATTATGGGTCATGATTCTGTTAGGTTATACCGAGAAGGTGTTCTGGATTCTAGGTCTAGTCGAGTGAAATACTCTGTTTTGTAATTCAACTCCAAGGATTTTAATTTCCCTTATAAATATTTTTAAACAATGCCAAAATCATTAAAATGACTTTTATATGAATTTTTTTTTGGATTTTTTTGCTTAAGAAAATCTTATTCTGAAATTATTTGGGCATAATGACAAACTAAGATAGTCCCTTAGGATCCACACGGGACACCCAAATGGCCAATAGGTGTCCACACCACCCCACATGGAGGATGACTTTGAGGTGACATCAACCCCTCAAGGGATCCCCTATGTCATTATGTTGTTTGTTTTTTTTATGTTATGAGCATTTAATTATGCTATTTTGTGAAATATTGATTATTTGAAAAAAATATTTTAGCACTTATTTAATGCTTAAAGCAAGGGGTTTGTGTACATATGTGGAGGTTTCTAGAAGGGGGTATAGGGTTTGTAGGTACAAACCTAACCCTAAGGGTATATAATAAATATATATAAGGACTTGGCTCTACCTACGAAGTCTAGTCGGGCTGGTTTTCTCTTTAAGAATCCCCAACATTGGTGCATGTCTGACCTCACCACTGAACCCTACTCACTGCGAAGAACTACTTCTAGGCCTTTGTTTCGAGCTTGACAAGCGGTGAAGTCTTTCACATTCCCTCTTCAACCTTTTGATGATTTCCTTGTATGGATTCATTCCTCGGATGGATCTTTTTCTATTTAGAGCACTTGAAACTATATTAGTGACATGGCCCCCACCAGATAGATCTTCAAAAGTTTATGGGCTTTTTATTCCCATCCTCAAGCCAAATAGTTCACTTGTATTGCCCTTAAGCGTTGCCTCCCTATATCTGAACTACTACAGTCCAGAGGGATCCATCTAGCATATCGTTGCCCCTTGTGCCTGAATGAAGGTGATTCTGCTAATCATATTATTTTGTTATAAACTTTCTCGTAGGTTCTCTGATAGTCTATTATGTGGCGATGTGACAAAAGTTTCCCTATAGGCCCATCGATACCTTCATTATTTGAGAGCTAGGTCAAATTCCAGTTTTAAGACGTAATGTTTGGATCTCTCTATTCTCGACAACCATCTGGCTCATTTGTATTGAGAGAAATTTGTGTATCTTTGAAGGAAAGAGACCCAAAAGAGAACAATTGTTGCATCAGATCATTTCTATTGTTGTGGGCTTAGCAAAGGTGAAAGGGTAGACCTTCCACCCATCAGAGAAGCCTATTGTTGATAACCTCAAAATCCAGTGGCACCCAATGCATTTTAAAACTTGATTTTGGTCTCATGGTCTCTAACCCCAGCAGGTCTCTATAAATTAAACATTTATGGTTCGTCCTTTGACAACCCTGGAGTAGTTGGTTGTGGAGAATTATCATAACGATATGGGAGGGTTTTGTGCCGCTTTTGCTGCTCCTCTACGGCACACATCCAAAAATATTGCTGGAATTTTCAGCACTTGAAAGGGGCATTCATCTAGCTATTGAGCTGCATTGCTTTCCATTGCTCATTGAGAGTGATTCCCAGATTCTAGTGCATTCCCTTCACGGCCGCCATAAGCCCCCTCTGGAATCTCCGTATTATGACAACAAAATGCCTTTACCACCTAGATGACCGCCCCTGAAGTATTAAGCATGTTTATCGAGAGGCCAACTCTGTGGCCGATCGCTTGGCCAAGAGTGCTATAAGTTTCTCTGAGGCCATGCTTTGGCGTGCCCGACCACTTGATTTAATTTGTCCTCTAATTTCTTATGATATGGTCAGAACATCTCACGAAAGAATTGTATTATGAACTCTTTATCCTTTGTACCATTCTTACTTATTAATGAAAAATGGGTAGGGGCCCAAATCTCCACTAACTTCCAAAAAAAAGGGTACATAGTAAGTGTGCAATTAGCCACGTAGCTTATATGACATAATTTCATTAGCCCCACATGCTCTTATAATAAAGAAAGGACTCTGGTGATCTGCTTTTTGCTGAAATTTTTGATAAATTACCATAAGAATATACGTCCATCTTGATTTTAGTTTGATTAAATGTAAAGAGCATAGGTATTTTAATAACAAGGGAAAATTGATTGAATTAAAAGAGGATAAAAGTGTTTAAATCCATACAACACATGGACATACCAGGACCACCTACATCCTTGCACTGCAAATGAGGCCGAGCTATGGGCACTTAAATCTGGTTCGATTAGGCTGAGCGCTCAACATTCGAGAATCATTATCGGAGGAGACTTGACTAATATCATTGATACGTTGGCCTTGGAGGCAAATAAGGGATGAGTTTCTTTACAATCTCTAATAGAGAGAAGTATGCTTCAATCACATCAATAGAAAATAAAATGACGATGTGGATTCCCTTACGAGAGTAGCTACATATGTGATGATTTAGGAGCACTTCTTGCCCCTTTGTTCTTTTTCTTTCTACCTTTCCCTTTCATTGTTATTGTACTTTTTTTTCTTTTATGTATTAAAAGTTTCCACTTGATGTATTTTTTCATAATCTCAATGAAAATTTGTTAACATTCCCTCCAAAAAAAAAAAAAGGGGTTAGTGGTGATCAAGAAGGAAGAGAGCTTCCAATGTGTTGGAGGACGGGGAAGAAAAAACGTCTCACATTTTGGATTGTAGGTGGTTGGAGAGAACCAAAATTTTACATTCGAAAACATTCAAGTCCCACATGAATTTTTCGAATAAGGTTTATGGCTTAGGTAGCAAACTTTTAAGATTTCCATCGAAGAGAATTAGTTGCCCAGCTCCATTTTAGAGGGTGATTAAAAAATATGCTGCTTAGGATAGGCCACAAAGTTTTTAAGCTATTGATCTAAAAAAACCTAAATGATGTCCAGCTTAGAGCCCCATTTTAGATGGTGTCAACCTTTATACTATCGAAGTAAGGTGCACCTCAGATATTCTCTTGAAAAGAGTCCTCCGATGTTGGAAAATCCATTTTCCAATTTTATCATCTCGACTTCAAGATATATGAATATGAAGAAGAAAATAAATTCAAATCTTAAAAATAGTATATATTGTAAACAAACTATGTGGACCAATTATTTTCAAGCTTTTCAAGTGCTTATAAAGAAATATTTTTTAAATTTTAAATTTAACAACTAGAGACAAAAGTAGATTTTTAGGCCATTATAAGATTTCCAACCACATTACTACATCTCCAAACAAAACTTAAAGGTGTGCCTTTCTTCTACATTCTAAGGAGGGCACCTTATACAAATCTCACCCTTGCAAAATACACTAGATTTGGGTAGATAGCATAAGTTGTTAAGCTTTATCTAAATATCTTAATGATTTTCAAAAGCATTGTCCCATTTCAGATGGTGATTCCAAAATGTGCTAGATTTGGGTACATCTAAACTAGCCCTAAGCATTGTTGGGTGTGTGTGGCCATTAAAAGCCAATGAGTGCTTTTAAATGAACTTATTGGTATAATACAACATGAACTCAATGAGAGTGTGGTCTTGTGTGGACCATACTAAGCAAACAATGTTTGTTTATATTGGATTGAGTTTTACGAGCTAGGCTAGTCTGGTTGGGAAAAGCTCATGTTACTTGGGCATAGAGATTAAACCGATAAAAATTATAATGGGTCATCTCTTGATGATGTCGGAATATGCCCAGAAGAGTGAGCCGAGGGACTATGTGGCCCTTGTGTGTGATGGAGGCCATCAGAGACAGGGCCAAAGCCTCATTCGCATACCATCACATGGCATGCACAATGATAACCATTTTTGGGAAAACGAACCACCTTTCATGAAGCTTGTGTATGTGTGAGAGATAACCCCTGCGCACTATAGAGCAATAGATTGCATCAGGTTTAAGTGACATTAGTTTCGTCTCTATAGGAGAACCTAGAATCCATAGACTGAGACTATAACCCCTTGCCCATTGGCTAGACTTTGGTGACCCACTAATGAGGCCCTACATGGACTGTGGGTCATGGGCAACATTGACTCGGTTTAATAAAGCAAGTGTGGACCGTGGTGCACAGAGAAAGTGTAGTGCCCCAGTGCATATTTATTTCTAGATCATATGGATCATTTTCCCATCAAAGCATTTAATTATATTTGTTTGAATGTTATATGATTTTTAGAATTGTTAGTTGAATTTTTTTAAATGACTGGATATTATCTTTTTCAAATTTGGATTTGTAAAAATAGAAATATTGATTTTACATTGATTTAATTATTCAAATATGATTTATGAATTTCTAAAATCATAATATTATTTTTAATATTTTTTATATTTCATGGGAGGCCCAATAAGATATATGAGCCCATCATGTCAACTGGGTGGGGCTCATAGAATGCCACCTAGTGTGGCACGCCCCACTTTGAAGCGCCTTCTAATTTTGTGAAATCAAGCTCATGGCTTGAGAGAAAATATATTTGTGTTTTGGAAAGCTTGTGCTTTGAGGAAGCTTTAAATCAAACTTTGGTATGTGCTAGAACCCTTGTGTATCAAATAAGAAAGTACAATATAATAATATATTAGATCTTGATGGCCTATCTATAGAATGGAAAGCTCATATCTCTCACCCCATAAGTCACCCAAGATCAATTGTGCATATTTAATCTCACAAGAAGAGACAACCCCTGGAAAACCCTAAGACACCTTAAAACCCCTTGAAGCACTATAAAAAAGGGATGGGCCCTATCCAATTTACTCTATACCATATCTGTTTTCTCTCTCTTCTGGAAAGCTCTCTATCTTATAAGCCCATGTAGGGGGCATGCCCCTCTCTTAGAAACTCTCACTCTCTCTCTCTTGGAAACTTTCTCTCTCTCTCTTGCTTTTGCTAAACAAAGGGGCACACCCCACTCTTGGTCTCTTGGATCTCTCTCTCCCATCTTATGATATGAAGCTAAGGGTTTAGGGTGTAATAAAAGAGATGACATCTTTCTCAACTAGGTTATCAACGGGTTTTACCTAAGCTTGAGATTTGAAAAACAAGTTTTTGTTCCAATGGAGTGTTTTGGCCTAAATTGCTTTCTTGATATTGAGGTTGATGGTTGACCATTGATCCCACGCTATCGAAAGATGGTGACTTGGTGTGTGGTGCAAGAAGCCTAGTTGAGGTAATATCCGACACTTTTTTTTACTTCTTGCATATTTATTTATTGTGTCTTTTATTATTCCCAAGCATAGTTTGTGCTTTTCTTTTGGTTATTGAAAGAAAGGTTTTATATGGCATCAAGTTTTGAGATCCTAGATTTATTTATTTTATTTGAATTTGATTTATTGTAAAAGGATTATTTGCGAGTAATCTAAGCCGTGAAGAAAAGAAA
>NW_006494910.1:6593683-6610870 GCF_000471905.2 Amborella trichopoda | reverse complement strand
CTATGAGACTTTCCTACACCCATGTGAGTAGGACCCTAAAGGATCACTATTAAATTTTGACACAAGTATCTAGAAAAGTTATCACATGGGTGTGTCACTTGGGTGAATGGATTTATTGATAACGTTTCTAGAGATCTGTATCAAAATTTAATGATGATCCTAGGGTCCTACTCATACGGGTGTAGGAGGGTCTCATAGTATCATTACTTATATATATATATATATATATATAGAAAATGCTTAGATTAACCCACTAGTTCATATGAACATATGTGTTTATATGAGCCCAACAGCTCATATTGAATCTGAACCGATCTGATCGTCACGACTTCATTTCGTATTTGATTATTAATTTTTTCTACAAATTCAAATAATTTGAAATTTTAAGCATGTATTCTTAAAAAATAAAAGAATCTAATAAAAATATCAAAAAAATAATTTACAAAAAATAGATTGATCAAAATACCCTTGAAATGTTTCAAGGGTATTTTGGATAATTTATGTTTTTCGAATTATTTTTAAAATATTTTTATTAGGTGCGCGTTGATGAGAAGAATGGATGCCTAAAATTTAAGTTATTTGGATGTGTAGAAAAAAAATTTAAAATTCAAACACGAAATAAGATCGTGACCATTAGATCGGTTCAAATTCAATCTAGGCTGTTGGGCTCATATGATCACATATATAGATACTTTGTTTTAGGGATCCATCTTTGCCAAGGTGGATGAAATGAATTTGCAGAGTTTCCAGCTGAAAGATTGATCTTTCCAGTGAGAACTGGACTGCAGCTGCATATGGTCTTCCTTTCGTAAAAGCCAATATCAATGTGTTCATTACAAGTAGATAAGGTGCATTCTATAATATCAAAGACTTTAAGTGAGGATAGAATTCTTGCCTGGTCTCATCATGACAAAAGAAAGTTTGCAGGTTGCCATCTACTCCTTTTGCAATGTAAAAGTAAACAGCTGTTTGTTCACTGAGGCTCTCTTCAGCCAGGACTAAGAGACCGAAAGGCCCTAACACGCCACGCCCTGCCGCTCCACCACTAGTGCTACAGTTGTACAAAACATCTGCCTCTGTATTCTTGATGGCCTCTTTTGACACCTCAAACACCGCGTTCACATCCAACTGTATGTATATTTGCAGTTAGAGTGGCAAGATTCCAAGATTCAGTAGAAGCGTATGTATTTTAGAGTCCAACCAAACAAAAAATGGATAAATAAGATTTACTAAGAGAGGAAGAGAGAGGAAAACCTGGGCACCATTGATATCCACATGTACAACGGATCCTGGATCGACCTTAATGTTGTCTAATGACACATTGCTTGTTCTCAAGCTCTCGACCTCCTCGATTGGCCATTGAACCAAATTGGTCCCACTCTTTGTATCATATGTTACCACACGGGGGATGGTCTGTTTTTTATGGAAACATACCATCAGCTTATGATGCTAACAAACATGAGGTTGTGCAATAAGTTTTGCCATTCTAGGAATATTGTAGTGGTGAACCTGACCGTTGTTCTAAGGTGGAGGACCCATGCCCACTGTTGGATAAGTGAGCTGGGAGACCCCCATGGATTAACATCCCAAGAAGAATCAGGATATTCTTATATTTCAGAGCCTTAAAAATATAAATGTTACAGTTTCATAGATAAATGCACAATTTGGCTATTCATGTATGTATTTGTGGAACACCAAACAACTATTCAATTAATATGAGTTGAAACCATCCATGAAGATTCTTTCAAAAATTCCTATTCAAAAATAAAAAGAAAACACAAAAACATGCACACACCTGAAGTGAGGCCCATCCCTTCTGGATATCAGCCTGCTCACTATCTGTCTCCCCAATCCAGCCCCACAATATCCTCCTCTGCTTCACTTGGTCATAAAATGTCTTTGAAGCATAAAACTTCCCATAATCATACCTCAATCCAATCCCGACATCATTCACCGGATCATCAGGCAGCCATGTCTCAGTCGCCTCATCATAAACCCCAATTGCATAGTAATCATGCTTATTATCATCAAGGCTAGCCTTCAATACGTGCTTCACGCCTGGTCCATTCACCGACGTGTCAAGCCCCACATTCTCTGTCAGGGAAACTGGGTAGAAATCAACGCACTCCCACATCCCAGTACCAGGAACTGCATGCAGAACACCCTCCACTAGTTTGTAATTCACAAAGTCACTAGTCTTATACACAAGCGAAATGCCAGTTTTATTGATCTTCGAACCAATAATGAGTCTCCATAAGCCGTCACTCCCGAGCCAAGCAGTAGTAGGGTCTCTGAAGTCCTTGGGTAAGATTTCTTGGGGAGGGGTAAGTACGGGATTTCCTGAATACTTGACCCAGTCTTTGAGGAGTGGGTCGGAGGGGTCTGCCGGAATGGCGAGGTTCTGGACTTGGACAGACTCATTGGTGGAGCCAGTGTAGAGCATGATGATTTCTCCAGTGGGGAGGAGTGTTGCAGAGCCAGTCCAGACACCATTGATGTCGTACCATTGGTCGCGAACCATGGCTAGGTCAAGGTAAAGCCAGTGGATAAGGTCTTTGGACACCGTGTGTCCCCATGTGATGTTGCCCCAAACTGCAGAGTCTGGGTTGTATTGGTAGAACAAATGGTACCATCCCTTGTAGTACAAAGGCCCTGCAATATCTTAATGCAATCAAGATCGTTGATAGTTCTAGGTTCCAATATTATGATGCTACTATCTGTTACCTCCAAAGCATGGAAACTCGAAAATATCTCCTAAACAAGAGCCATGTGGATCTTTTTTTTCCTTAATTCGTGATTTATGCTTATTTTGGTGGGATTTTTCTTAAATAGAAAGTAAATGCCTTGCAGTTGAATGGCCACCGCATAATTTAAGAGAAGTATGCTATGGTTGCAATGAATCGGTAATTAAAATACTGCTGACTCGGACTCAATGAGTCACTTAACCTGGTAGATTGCCGGGTTTGGATGACTAACTCAAAAAATCCAAAAATCTTATATGTTATTGATGTGCAGAAGAGTTGGCAAGTCTTGCTCAGCTGAGCTCTAAACTCGGAATCGTCCTCCACAGCAGAGTAAGTCCCAATTTGAGTCTTTGTTTTCAAACATGGCTATGATTCATGCAACAGAAAAATGAGATTCTATGGCCCAAATGTCTTTATCAACATCCAATCAATGGATAGGTGGCGATGGAGAGTAAGACCTGAGCCACAAGAGGTCCCACTCTCCCTCCCTATGCAACCAATGACCAAAAGTGTCAGTCCACTCTACCTCCATCAGCATCCATCCATGATTAGATGGTGATAGACCCTTGTGACGCGATCATAGATTTATCTCCAGTTTGTAGATTCTTCGCAAACAATGGTCGAGTGTGGATTGTCTTTAAGGGGAATTCTGGTGGGAAGCACAATATATTTTACCTTTGCTGGCATTGTTAAAACCAGGCAATACTGGTAAAGGTATGTTGTGGTTAAAGAGCCCTAAAACCAAGTTCACAATAAAAATGAAGGCGGCCATAATTTCTGCCAATGATTTTTATATTCCCCTTCAAAAATATAAAGTGGTATACCAACCAGCTCTAGGATACCGTTTTAGGGGCAGGTTACATATATGAGGCAGAGGCCATAATTTCTAGGAATCAAAATGAATTTTTTCCTTCGATATCATTGTAAACATAATGAAATATTGTAAGTAGACTAGGAAGATCAAATTTTTCTAGGCAAACTTTATAAGAAAGCCCTAGACTCAATTTCACAAAAGTATTAGGGGCCACAATCGGACGATGGGGAAGATCATGTGTTGTCACCCAAGTTAATAATAGGCGCGAACACTAGCTTTTTAAGGACACCATTTTCTGAAAACAAAATGGAAGAGGGACTGATCCAGATCCTCTATCCTCGGACAGATTCTCCAATATGGGAATTGGTCCCAAAAATAATTAAAAAAATTTAAATTTCAAAACAATAAAATAAAAAATAAAAATAAAATGGGTAGTAACTAGGTGTTTCTACCGAATTAGATGGCTGGGTGAGTCTATCAAAATTGGACCGGTTCCCGTTTTAATTAAAAATAGGGTTCCGGCTCCCACATATTCAGGATCTAGATCAGCGTTTTAAAATTTTGGCAAAGTATGCCAACTAGCTGTACAAGCAGACAATAGTGATTTAAAGAAGGGTGTGGTTTCCATTGGATTGCAACCTCAAACAATCCAATTAAAGTGTACCTCCAAATTTTATTATAACATATAATTTTGATGTAAAATATTCTTAGGATTATCTCATAATCTATTTTCATATCTAATTGTAAAATTAAACTCAAAACATGGTTAAAATCAAGTAGATCTATAAACATATGGAAATCTTGAAATTGGACGGTCTAGATAAAATGTTGTAAGATGCACTGTTTTTAGTACTCAAAATTCTTTTCATTTTTCATAGTCATATATCTCGATGTCGAGATGATCAATTAGAGTGATTTTCAACATCAAAACAACATTTTCCGATAGATTTTTTATATGCATCCGTAGTTCTACATTTTAAGGCCGCAACATTATATAAACTTTTTCCTTTAAAGAAAAATATACCACAATAACAGCTTCTGAAATCTCAATGGAACAAAGAGGGCGGGGCAAATGCCTTTTAGGGGGCACCGGGTCGTCAGCGCATTGCCAGCCACAGGTAGGCCCGTTGCCAACACAATTTAGCGGGCCTATGCAATTTAAAGGTTTGATATTTCGTCCACATGTAGTGGTTCAGATTGATGGTTCAGATTGAACCATCCTCAAGGGCTAGACATATTTTTTATTTTTATTTTTATTTTTATTTAAAAATGACATTAATATAAAATTTGGGTTTTAGCCTTATTTTTACAAGTAGAATTAAATAAAATAATAATAATAATAATTTGATTAAGAAATATTGGTCAAAATAAATTTAGGGGTATTTTATTATTTTTATTTAACTTATTTTTTACTCATTGTTATTTAGTTCTCCTTGTAAATATAAACCCATACCCTATAATTTAAATCAATATTTTATTTAAATAAAAAAAATTAAAAATAAAATTAGTTCTAAGCCCTATAGCCTTATGAAATCCCCACCACGTGGTGCCAAAAATGTTGGCAAACTTTCTAAACATTATACGCCGAAAAGTCCTGGGAGGTCATTACAAGAAATGTCTTAAAAATGAGAAACTACACCTAGATCTTCAATAAGGATGGGTTTTTATGAGTCACTCATATGTACACGTGCAGATTAACTTATGATCTAATATTTTAGGGATTCACCATATGAAACCACATTATTAAACCCAGCGTGGACAGCATGGCTGTCATTCGCAAGAATGGACGGTCCAGATGCTCTGTACTTCCACCAAACGAACATTGGCCTCTAATTTAGACTGCCCATGGGGTCGTTGGGCACGTGTACAACAAACCGTAAAGTTCATGTTTTTGTCCTCTTTGTTGAAAGGGATTGTATACTATACTCCCTCGGGAGCATAGTTTATTTCTCTTCAAAGACCTAATTTAAAATTTTGGGAACCACAAGAATTACTAGATAATTATTCCAACAAAAAAAAATTAAAATTTGAGTTTTCTGATACTTTGATTTTACCATCCACAAATTGGTGGGTCTCCATTGAATTTCGAGACATTATTTTTTTCAAAGTGCATAGTGTACGATTTAAAACTTTCAATGAAAAACTTTAATTATTGAAATTAATCCATGAGTTATAGATGTTCTATCCTAAAAGGGTGCCCTAGGAGTAGAAGTAAAGTGCACCTTCAAATTTTACCATGGTATATAATTTTGATATAAAATGTTATTATGATTAGCTCAAATCTATTTTTAAATCTAATTATAAAATTTAAAAAGAGTAATGATAGCGCGAGACACCCCCCCCCCCCCCCCCCGCCCCTCATGTAATACTTTTTCTAGAGATATATGTCAAATTGATGATGATCCTTTTAGGTCTTACTCAAATGGGTGTAGGAGGATATACATATACAAACATATCAAAATCTTGAAAATGAAGGGTGTAGATAATATGTCGTAAAATGCTGAGACTTCAAATCTTTTTTATTTTTTTTAATCATACATCTCGGATGATCAAACAAAGGGTTTTCCAACCTCAAACCTACCTGTTCGGATGGATTTTTGAGGGGCATCCGTAGTTATACATTATAAGATAGCATCCTTATATAAACTTTTTCCATCCCAAAATTTGGTTCCTAAGATTCATTCGAGGTGAAATTTTACCTGAGGGAGGTGAAATTTTACCTGAGCCTGAGGGAATAAAATATCTTTTGACTGGTTCAATGGTTTACTTTTCATGAATAATGAGCCGAAACTAAGACTATTGATCACAAAAAAGAGTACTAGAATTGAGCTCTGGATTCAAAATACAGTCCACAAAATAATTCGAGGAAACAAAAAGAGGAAGAATTCGAACATACCATTTGGATCTGGAAATGATCAACCCGCATGCGTATTCCAGTCATCATCCATAAATATAAGAAGCAACAAGAAAGAAAATAAAGATAAGAAAAAGGCAGAACAAAAAAACAATGAAGGACACACTGAGAAAGAAAAGGCAAAGAGAATCCAGAAAGCATTAGATGGGAGGAAAGTATAAAGCAAAGAGAAACAAACACGAATCAAAATCTAAAATAGAGAAAATAAGATTCTAAAGAAGAAAAGAGAAAGGAAATAAAAACAGGAAAGAACTAGGTAGTTACCATTCATCCAGTTCCTTTCGGGTTGGAAATGGTAACTAGTCACTTGCCAAGCAAGCATGGCGTTGGTCCAAGGGTATGGAGACACCCCATAACCCAAAATCACCGCTTTCTCTGAAACTCCGGCGGATTTACCCCTAGAAATCGGCCGGACAACTTCCGGTGACCCCACTTGTCTGGAAGTTTCTTGCCTCTGATTTTCCAGCGACTCCTTGCCTGCGTCCTCTCTAGAAACAACAATAAACCCAACAACTAAAAGCACTGAGAAAGCGGCAAGGAAAGGCCAAAGACGCCGGGATTTTTTTCCGGTGGCCTGAAGCCGGTCATTTTCTGGCAATTGGGCGTATTCTATATCCTCGGAGTGACGAACTGTGGCCGTGGCCATGGCCATTAAATTTTTGGGCTACGATTGCATTGTAGAAAGAGTGAACCATTTAAATACGCAGAGGGTTCGGAGGAGGAGAGGTGGAAATGGGGCATGTGGGTCAGATCTGGGTTCATGTATGAGACAATGCTGAGTTTTAGAGAGAGAAAGTTTGGGAGAGACCGCCAGTCGAGTTTGGACACGCATCGCCACAATTTCCGTGTTATCCACGGTTTTGTGGCCAACGGAACGCTGTAGTCGCCAGTAATTCTTACAAGAACCGGGGTTTTATGAGTCCGGGATCCATACTATTCTCGTGTGGATTCCCTCTAATATTTTTTGAAAAAATATTGTATAGATCCCTAATTTTTCATATTATTTCATGATAGATTTTTTTTTTATTTTTCTTTCAAAAGACATAAAAAAATCTCTAAAGATTTTACTATATCCCATCATCTCTTATCTTCTTCTTTTGTTGAATTTTAATCATAAAAATTAGCCCCAACAAATCTTTTTATGCCATTTCAATTCAATGTTTTTTTAGTGTGTGTAAAAAGAAAAAAATGGTTCAAAAAATGTTTGGAATGAAATAGTATAAAAAGATTTATTGAGGCTAACTTTTATGGTCAAAGTCAATAAAAAAAGAAAAGACATAAGAGATGCCGGGTAGAGTGAAACCTTTAAGGAAATTAAAACGGAAAGAAGGTCTACTATGAAAAATGAGAAATTAAGGTTTTATACGAAATTTTTTCTTTTTTTTTTTTATAGGGAAAAGTCTATATAGAGCTTAGGATCTAAACAATCAAATTAGAACCTGCCTCAAAAATTTCACTTGAAGAGGTTGTTTTGATGCCCAAATATCTTTAAATTGATCATCTCGACATCAAGATGCATGGACACAAGAAAAAAAAAATTTCAAGTTTTGGACTGTCAATTTTTAAGTTATTGAAGTTTTCATAGATATGCTCGATCTACACTATTTTTTAAGCTTTAGATTTTATAATTAATGATAAAAATATATTTTTAAAGTTAGTCAAAGATTTCTAATATTGAAACCACATTTCTCGACACTATTTTAAGGTGGGCTCTATTTTGATTGTTTAAAGCCTTGACACTATACAAGCTGCACTTTTTTTTTTATATGGATCTTGGATCTTGTATAGATCCATGATCTACATTACAATTATAATTGTGAATGCAAAAACCAAAATAAAATAAAATTTAATGTAATTTTTTTAAAAAAAATTTGAGGTATCATAAAAAATAATAAATAAAATAAAATTTTAATAAATTTCTTTTTAAAAAATTTGAGGTTCATCTATTAACGCTTGTGTGTCAGCGGGCGAGTGTGCCATAAAACACTAGCTCTTCTTATAATTGCACCATGGCGGCATTTGCTCGTGAATTTAAGGCTGGCAATGGGTCCAACAGTCTAGACCGGCCCGGCTCCAAGAAATACTAAAGACGGCCTGGTCCTGCCCAGCCCTCTTTCTATGCTTATGTTTCTTCATTTATTATTAGCTCGGGTCAGACAAGCCTGGGGCCAGACCAAGGCTAAGGCAGGCCGGCCCATTGCCCCCTACTCTAAGGCCCTGCTTTCTCACCGCACCTATAATTTTCTAGGTGAGAGAAACCATAAACATTGGTGCAGAATCTAAACTAATTTAAAATTTTAAAGTTTTCATAGATGAACTCGATTTATATTATTTTTGAAGCTTTAAATTTTATAATTAAAGATGAAAATATATTTTAAAACTATCACAAAAATTTCTAATATTGAAACCACATGTCTCACCACTATTTGAAGGTAGGAATTACTTTGATTGTTTAGAGCCTCGCCTCTATATAAACCACACCCTCGGCTCTATATAAAACTGGGCAATGATCATGCAACCATATTAAAAAACATTGTTAGGTCTATTTGTTTGATCCAAAATTTAAAATATACACTCTTTTCATTCTATTGAACAATCACAAAAAAAAAAAAATATTGAAAATCTAATCTAGAAAGTATTTTTTTAGCTCAAATAACATAGGCCGTTCATTTTGATAAGATGCTTAGATCTAGCCTTTAGAGGTATTTTTTCTTTTCCAAATTTTTTAGATGGTTTTATTATCGTTAGATGAACAATGTTAAAAAAGAAAAAAATGATTTTGAGTTTGTAAATGATAAGATCTTGAACTTCACCAAATGAATGGTCTAGATTCGTTGTTGGAGGTGAATTCATTTTTATGATATCTAAAAATTCAAATTGAATTTTTTTTTCTAATTGATTATTGAGATGAAAAGAGTGTATGTTCAAAATTTTAAATCATACAAATACCGCAAGCATGATTTTTTTAAAAATAGGTTGCATCGTAATGAGATACGAGTGCATGATATCATTGCCTATATAAACCATACCCATTTTTTAATGTGATTTTTGTCCGGAAGGGCATGTGGCTTTTTATTGAGATTGGTTCGAATCGTGAAGGGAGAAGGGATTGGCTGAAGGATACTATTTTTTTATTGATTGCGTAAAGGCCCTGCTCTTGGTGATATATTTTGAAACTACCCCTGAGGGTCAGATGTAGATAAAATATATGGATGAGTTGGTTCAGAAATTTGAATACCATGGCGCACCTTTCGTACGATTTCCATGGTGCGGGGACCTCTGCGCTCCGTTCTTGACATGGACGGTGGATATGAGGTCCCATTTTGCTGAAACTATCATTTTCAGAGCTTTAAATTATGAAAAAAGTTTATATAGAGCTGAGGCTCTAACCATCAAATTTGAGCCTACATCAAAAATTTCACTAAAAGAGGTTGTTTTGATGCTCAAATATCTTCAAATCGATCATCTCGACATCGATATGCATGAACATGAGAAAAAACTCGATTTCAAGTTTTGGAAATACTATATTTTGTAACACATTTTTTGACTGTCAATTTTCAAGATTTTCAAGTTTTCATAGATCTGTCAATCTATGCTATTTTTAAACATTTAAACTTTATAAATAAATATAAAAATATATTTTAAGGCTATCGCAAAATTTCCAATATTAAAACCGCATTTCTCAACACTATTTGACGGGAGGCTCTATACAAACCTCACCCTTAAATTATTTTTTGAGAAAATTACATAAAGCCAAAAGTTTATATAGAGCCGAGGCCCTAAACAATCAAATTTGAGCCTACCTAAGAAATTTCACTAGAAGATGTTGTTTTGATGCCCAAATATTTTTAAATTGATCATCTCGACATCAAAATGCATAGACATGAGAAAAAAAATGGATTTCAAGTTTTAGAATAGTGTATTTTGTAACATATTTTTGGACCGTCATTTTTCAAGATTTCCAAGTTTTTATAGACCTGTCGATTTACAATATTTTTGAAGCATTAAAATTTATAAATAAATATGAAAATATATTTTAAGGTTATCACAAAGATTTCCAGTATTGAAACCACATTTCTCAATACTATTTGAAGGTAGCCTCTAATTTGATTGTTTAGAGCCTAGGCTCTATACAAACCGCACCGGTTAGTATAGAGCATAGGCTCTAAACAATCAAATTAGAGCCTACCTTCAAATAGTGTTGAAAAATACGGTTTCAATAATAACAATCTTTGTGACAACCTTAAAATCTATTTCTATCTTTGTTTGTAAAGTTTCAAGCTTCAAAAATAGTGTAGGTCGATAGATCGATAAAAGCTTGAAAATCTTGAAAATTGACGGTCCAAAAATGCGTTACAAAATATGCTATTTCGAAATCATGAAATCTTTTTTTTTTCTCATGTCTATGCATCTTGATATGGAGATGATCAATTTGAGGATATTTGGATATCAAAACAACTTTTTCTAGTAAATTTTTTTAGACAAGGTTTAATTTAATTGTTTAAAGCCTCAGCTCTATATAAATTGTTCCCTTACATAAATATCTCTTTTAGTTTTAGTTATTTACAAAAGGGAAAAGTTTATATAGAGCCGAGGCTCTAAAGAATAAAATTCGAGCCTACCTCAAATATTTTACTAGAAGAGGTTGTTTTGATACCCAAATATCTTCAAATTGATAATCTAGACATCAAGATGCATGGACATAAGAAAAAAATGGATTGCAACTATTGGAAATAGTGTATTTTGTAACAAATTGTTGGACAGTCAATTTTCAAGATTTTCATAAATATGCCGATTTACACTAATTTTGAAGCTTTAAACTTTATAATTAAATATGAAAATATATTTTAAGGCTATCACAAAGATTTTCGATATTAAAACCATATTTGTCGATACTATTTGAAGGTGGGCTCTAATTTGATTGATTGTTTAGATCTTAGGCTCTATACAAACCGTACCTTTTACAAAATACTGAATACTTTTTGTTATTATTGATATGACCTTTTTTTGGACTTGATAATATTTTTTTTTAAAAAAAAAAATTAAACTACCTATTTCGATTTTTAAAAAAGGGAGATCAGGCTAATTTTGATTTTTAAAAATCCCAAAAATTTTAAATTTTCTACTTTTCAAATGAAAATTTCTATTCGTGGGTGCTCTGACTATTCTCTCTACTACTCCGCCCTTCTATTTGTTGTCTCTCTCACAAAGAATAACCTACCTTACCCACTCTCAACAAGAATATCATAATACTTACCGGATGCCCCAACTGCTACATGTGAATAATTCCCATAAGTAAATTGATCTCTACCCCATCTTGTACTCCCATCTTGAATTGGATCGGATCATTGATACCCTTTGAGCTAAATATTCCTCTTAAGTATATCAATCACTCTCTCTACCGAATCAGAAGGAGCATGGATACAAACCCAATTGTTGATTCACCTGCAACTAAAGCCATTAGCAAGAGAGAATCAGAAGGAGCCATGGATACAAACCCAATTGCTGATTCACCTGCAACTAAGGCCATTAGCAATGGACCTCATGAATACAGATGCATAGCTAAAGAACAAAAGAACTCGCCACTTTTATCCACAAAATAATTGCCCAAATGTATCAATCTCTGCACCCCAAAAGCAATGGGGAAAAAGCATAGCCACTTTGTTTTGTAACCCAAAACCCAATTTTTGAATTACTTCCTTCGTTGATTGGGGAGCTCAGCCTCAAATTAGATTGAACCTTTCTTAATAATACCCAGAAGAACAATGCAAGAACCAAATCCCCTAAGACTGGTTTCTCGGTGGAAGAGAGAGAGTTAGAGAGAGAATAAATAGAGGACCCACAAGACAGAAAATTTTTAGGTTTTTTAAAAATGAAAAATTTAAAATTTTATGAATATATTGGGATAATATATTCCGGAAAAGGACCTTAAATCTCTATATAGAATTCATTTTTTGGAATATATTGTCTTTTGAAGACGTACATCATAAATATTGGGAAAATATCAGTAGATTATCTTTTCAAATTCTTTGTAATTTAGCTGGGTATATCTCTATGTCAAATCATTTTACAATATATTAGAACGTGGGGTCTTAAGCAATCTTTTGCTTCATAGAGCCATTACGATTTTGCTTCATAAGGCGAAATTGAACATTGTTTCGTCCCGCAGTGTCTTTCGTACAACCGTTATGGTTTTGCCTTAAAAGTCGTAACGGCTCTAAGAGAGTTGTAGTGGAATCCCAAATTTTTCGTGTCGATAAAACGACCGCAATGGACATGATCGTTTTATTCACGTTGTCCGATTTAACTCAGTTTTGCAAAGATTTGAGTTAATCTCACCCAGAGATCGACGCAGATTAGAGCGCAAACACTATTATGACAGTAACATCATCATCATCATTTTAACCTTTTCCAATTAATTGGGGTCTGTTACATGAATCTTAGTTATCCATTCTGCTCTATTAAAGGCCATATCCTTAGTGAGGCTATAGGTCCCCATATCTTTTCAAATTACTTCCAACCATGTCCTTTTGGATCTGCCCCTTGTCCTTTTCAGATTTTTATTGAACTAATTCTCACCGCATAACATGTGTTGTACTTAGTCAGCACCACACATAGCCAACCCACTTAAGTCTCCTACTCTCTATCATTTATTCACCAATCGGTGCCACATCTAAATTCTCTTGAATCTATTCATTGTGAATTCTATCCCTTCTTGTCTTGTCACTCATTCATCTCAACATCCTCATCTCCACTACACTCCTTCTATGGGTATATTACTGTTTTTTTGCCCAACAATCTACCCCATAGAGCAAAGCTGGTGTCATCATCGTCCTATAGAACTTGCCTTTTCTGCCTCATTAGTATGCAGTTAGTTGCACATCTCCACTTTGCACACCAAACTCGATTTTTGTGTACAACATCTTTTTCGATCTCTCCATTTTCCTGAATTATTGACCCAAGATATCAAAATTGTATTTTTTGTACCTCCTACTCATCAATCTTAACTACTTCCTTGTCTCTACTCCTATTACTACTAAATTTGCGCTCAATATACTTTGTCTTATTTCGATTAATTTTAAAACCTTTGGATTGTAGAGTACCTCTCCAAAGTTCTAACTTTATGTTGATGTCGTTTTGGATCTCATAAATCAAAACTATATCATCTGCGAACAATGTGCACCACGGTACCTCATCCTATAGGTGTCTAGTTAAGTTGTCCATAACTAAGACAAATAGGTACAAGTTCAATGCTGACCCTTAATGTAAATCTATTGTCATTGAAAACTCACTCGCCTCTCCATTAGTTGTTCGTATACTAGTAACCGCTCTGTTATACATGTCTCTCACCAAGTCGATGTAGTATCTAGAGGTGTATTTCCTTTCCAACACCCACCAAATCAAATCTCGAGGTACTCTATCATAATCATTCTCTAGATCAATAAAGATCATGTGGAGGTCTTTTCCCTTCACCCTAAACTTCTCAATCAATTGCCTAAGTAGGAAAACAACCTCAGTTGTTGACCTTCCTGACATAAACTAAATTAGTTTTGAAATTCACTTGTTTCATGCTTTGGTCGTTACTTAATGACTATTTCCCGTAGCTTCACAATATGACTCATAAGCTTCATCCCTCGATAGTTTGCACATTTATGTATGTCTTATTTGTTTTTGTAAATATGTACTACAATATTTTTTTATCATTCGTCTGGTATTGTCATTATTCTCAACACATTGTTGAATAGCTTTGTCAGCCAATCAATGCCAATTTCCCCTATGTACTTCTAAACCTCAATCGGGATAACATGTGATCCTAAAGCCTTTCCTATCTTCATCATTTTTAAAGCTTGTTTCACTTCTGATATCCTAATCCTACGAATGTATTTATGACCTCTGTTGACACTTGTACCAATAGTCCCTTCTACCACTATGTTCCAATTTTGTTTGTCATTTAATAATTTTTGAAAATAGACTATCCACCTTTTGTTGACCTCATCATCCTTTACCAAAATCCTTTGATTCTCACTCTTAATGCATTTAATATGGTTTAGATCCCTACACTTTTTTTTCTCTTATTTTTGCTAATTTGAAGATATCTTTTTCATCTTCTTTTGTTCCCAATTTATTGTATAGATTATCATATGCCTTAACTTTAGCTTTACTTACTATTTGTTTAGCATTTTTCTTAGTATTTTTATATTCTTTTAAGTTTTGATCGTTTCTATTACATTGCTAAGTTTTATAAGATGATCATTTTTTGCTAATGGTCTTCTGAGCCTCATCATTCTACCACCAAGTTTCCTTATCGAAGTTTCTTTTCCCTCTTAGATTTTCCTAAAACTTCTTTTCACTCATTTTTTGATATATTCAACCATCTCATTCCATATAATATTGACATCATGTTCAAAGTTTCATTTTTCTTCTTCAACTAATTTATCCCTAAATAAGTCGATTTTCTCATTTTTTAAATTCCATCACCTAGTTCTTGGAAGCCCATTACTTTCACCCCTTAGCCTCCATATCTTTATGTAGACGTTCTTGACCACGAGCCTATGCTGGATAGTCAAACTCTCTTCTGGGATAATCTTACAGTCTTTACATGATGGTCGATTTACCTTTCTAATTAGGACTAGAAAAAGTTTCTATATAAAATAAGACTAGAAAAAGTTTCTATATAAATAAAACTAGAAAAAGTTTCTATATAAATGCTACTCTTCCCATAATCTATTTTTCATTGTGGGACAAAACTCACATCTTTCTCCCTCTTTATTAAAAATTAGGAAATACTCATTTATAATATATTATTTTGAAATAGTAGCTCGTATTTTTTAAACAAAATATTATAGCATTTTTGCCGCTATTTAAAAAAAATATGAAAACATGTGCAACAATATATTATTTGCATACGATGAAGATACCTTTTGGTTTGAACTTTCACTTAGATTATGCATTACAAAGCCTATCTAGTTCCATAGTATAACTTTGAATTATATTCCTTATCTAAATAGAACAGTGTTAAAACTAAAAAATAAGGGCTCTAGAGACGATTCCATGTAGTATAAAGCAACCTCACTTCCACACTTTACTTATGTGTCTATCAAGAATGCCCTTGTATTTAAAATACTCCAGTTTCTACGAAAGAGAAGTGCCTTTCCTTTTCTTAAACATCTAATTCTTCAAGTTATCCTTTTGCTTCTTGGAAGAGAAAGGCCTTTTATTAGTTTGAACCATATCTTTGGACTTGTGCTCCACAAGAATAGCTTTGGATTAAATTTTCGTTACTTCTCTTTCTTTTCCTTAAGTCTATTATCTTCTTTTATACAAAGAGACCATTGAAGTTAAACAAAGTCAACATTAACCCTTTAGTGTTTCTTCTTCTTTTGATATTCTTTCCATGAGGGAGGTAACTCATGTGTAATTGTTCCCACTTGAAAAACTTATTTTAATTCAATACCACTTTACTTAAGCTAATTTATAATATTATATAACTTGGAAATATGCTCAAGGCTAGGTGGTCAAGATGGCAGGTTGCCACAATATCATGTCTTGAATTCTATGGTAAGGTTGGGTAGCGGACCACTTCTCCACTGAACTACCTAAAATAATAGAAAAAAAACAAGCTGTAATTCATAAACTTGATTGAGAATAGGCTTATTTTTATTGAATTTAAATTCTAAATAATTTTTGAAATATGAAAACATTAGTTACCTATTCTTGTGTTTAATTTTTAGTTTCGAACAATTACCAAAGTTCATTCACCAATAACACTGAAAAATTCATATCATAAATCGTATCGGTGAGCACATTGAGGACATAAGCCTTGCAAACATAGTCGTTCTCCATCTATTTTTGCTGAAATTTGGTTAGGTCGAGGTCCTCCACTTCATTCGGTGATTGTAACTTCGCCGTTTGAGTGATGATTTTGCGACCTTAAACTTGGTCAACAAGAATATAAGTTTTTGTTGTGACCTCTTGAAATTCGTTCCATCAAATCTATGAGGCTTTGTGAAATTTTAATTCGTCACTTTGATAGAACTTGCACTTTCAGTCGAACTATAGTCCTGAATTGTTGAAAAATGGTGGGTAAAATAGAGGCCGAACAATACTATTATAGACAATTTAAAGGAATATGAAGAAGGATGGGAAAACTTTCTTGATTTCAGTTAAGCTAAAAGCGCTGTCTTAATACAATATTTTTCCGTCTAATATAATATAATATATATATATATATATATACTACAAACATCTATAGGTGAAAATGAGCAGTGATTTCGCCTACCCTCATCACCATCCAAACTTTATCGCATGGTCACAGTTGTCCAATAGTGTTTCATTTTTTATTTTGTTTTTACTAATCGAAATGATCTGAAATTTGGAGCGTGTATACATCTTAGTGAGACACACCTAAAAATTTATCGCATAAAGTGTGTATACTATTTTGGGGGTATTTTGGTCAATTTATATTTTACGAATTATTGTTTTCATATTTTTATTAGGTGCGCCTCACTAAGATGTACACACGCTCCAAATTTTAAGTAATTTGGATTCGTAAAAAAAAAAAATGAAAAATGAAATACTATTGGACTATTGTGACCGTGCGATGAAATTTGGATAGTGATAAGAGAAGGCGCAATTACTGTTCATTTTTACCTATAGGAATTGGGAAGAGTTTTCCTATATATATATATATATATATATAAGAAAAGTATATTACT
>NW_006494910.1:6515580-6592989 GCF_000471905.2 Amborella trichopoda | reverse complement strand
GAGAGAGAGAGAGACGAGACTCTAAACAATCAAATTAGAGCCTACCACAAAATTTTCTCTAGAAGAGATTGTTTTGATGCCCAAATATTCTCAAATTCATCATCTTGACATCAAGATGCATGGACATAAGAAAAAAAATGGATTTCAAGTTTTGGAATAGTGTTTTTTGTAATGCATTTTTGACCATCAATTTTCAAGATTTTCAAGTTGCCATAGATTTATCAATCTACACTATTTTTGAAGCTTTAAACTTTATAAATAAATGTAAAAATATATTTTAAGGTCATCACAAAGATTTACAGTGTTGAAACCACATTTTTCGATACTATTTGAAGGTAAGCTCTAATTTTAATGTTTAGAGCCTAGGCTCTTTACAAACTACTTATATATATATATATATATATGGGAAAAGTTTATATAAGATTGCAACCTTAAAATGTAGAATCACAGATGCACCTAAAAAATCTATCGAAAATGTTATTTTAATGTTGAAAAAACCCTCTAATCAATCATCTTGGCATCGAGATATATGAACATAAAAAAAAAAGTTTTTGAGTCTCGAAAATAGTATATCTGGCAACACATTAACTAGATCATCATATTCAAGATTTTCATATATTTATAGATCTACTTGATTTTAACCATTTTTTAAATTTAAAATTTTCTCATTAAGTATGAAAATAAATTTTAATATAATCCTAAAAATTTTTTACAACAAAATTACATGTTATGATAGAATTTTAAAGTGCGCTTTAATTGGATTGTTTAAGGTTACAACGCATTATTAAGAATATTTGAAAACAGAAGGTCACAATAATAATCTTGCCTACTGGTGCGCTGAAAAGCAAGTCTTCAAAGCACCAAAATTGCATCAATGTAGAGCCAAAGTCAATATGAGGGTGATTTTGGATAGCAAAGAACTTACGGTCGTCCATCTGTCTCGTTTAAAAGTAATTTGTGGGCTCCATACTTCGTGAAAGCAATGGGGTGGCTCATCTCCACGGTTACTGGCAATAGGTGCTTTTTTTTTCTTTTTTCTTTTAATATCGAGATAGTCATCCAGTGGAATAGCAAAGCCTCTTAGAACAACTGTGCAAGTCACACAAGACTCTGAAATTTTAGAACAAAATTTCCACTTGGAGTTGTAAACCTTTTATGGCAAGAGGTTACATGTAAAAATTCCAACAGAAGTACTGATGGAAATAAACTTATTTTAAACAATATAGGAAAAGTTTATATAAGGTTGCGACCTCATACTATAGAGTAAGGTGCACTTCAAAAATCTTATAGAAAAGAGTGTCCTGAAGTCGGAAAAACCTTTTAATTGATTATTTCGACCTCAAGATGTATGATATAAAAAAAAAACGATTTCGAGTCTTAAAAATAATTGATCTTGTAACTAGTTATCTGAACCGTCTATTTTCAAGATTTTGAAGTGTTTATAGATCTACTTAATTTCCACCGTTTTTAGAATTTTAAATTTCATAATAAGAATTTAACTTAGATTTTCAAGCCATCGTAAAAATTTTCACTACTGTAATTATATATTTCAAAAAGACTTAAATGTGTACCTTACTTGTATAGTATAAGGTGGGCACCTTATACAAACCCAACCCAAATAAAAAAAAAATGATAAAAAAATGGCAATAATATTGGAGTCATGCAGATTTGTTAATATGATAAAAGTTACCTATTGAAAATATGATAAAAAAAAAGAGGCAATAATAATGGAGCCAGGCCGTTTTATTAAATTTAGGTATCAAGCCAGGAGACCCAAGAAAATGATGCTGTCCACAATCATGTGATCCAATCTTGTTTGTGTGGAGGCCATGCCTCTTACCTTTTTATCCCACCATTACAATCCATCTTTTTTGTTGGCTGTCTATTATTGTACTTACTGCTTGTAATGCGTTTTTTATGTTTATAAGCCCATCATGCACATGAAACATGACACTTTACACATGGTCCTTAACTCTCTTTTTTTATCCTACCCCAACCTAACGCCAAAGTTTCAATTATAAATTGTTAAAAATAAAAGTTTTTTTGGGCAAGAGACTTTGGTCTGATAGATAGATTTAGAGGTGGTGCTTAGATCACATGTATCATGGTACGTACATGAGTGTGTATTGAGAGAGAGAGAGATTAGATATGGGGAAGAAAGATAGAGGGAAGCAAGACAATCCTATGCACTATTGTGTATAAGACCAAAAAAGGGCGCTTCTTTGTCTTCTTTGGTGGTTTATGATGATGTAACTTATTTGATATGAGTTGATGTCGGTAATTTTTTGGATTTAGCAATAAAAAATTGGGATATTATCAAAATAAAAAAAAAGTATATAAGACATTATTTGAAAAATCGGTAATTCGAGATCATAGCTGGCTGATCCAAATAGGGAATCGATCAGCGTATTCCAGCTAGTTTTTTGAGAGAACCCACTAGTTCTATCATAGAACCGATCAAAACAGGCCTTGCTGTTTTTGGACTTGTTTTTTTTTTCTTAATGACTGGAATTGGCCGGTTTGGGCCGATTTTGATCGGTACTATTAGCGAGAACTAGCTCCAATTATGTTATTTTATATTTTGGATTCATTGGACCAAATCGCTGATCCGCCGAGCTACATAAAAAATCTGGAGTAAAAAATGATTCGGGACTCCAATCTGTTTTTTAGAACCTTGGTACAAGAGCTCCCAAGTAGAATACAAAACCCGGTGGAGATTAATGAGCTACACTGTGCTTTAAATGATCTCCATTGCTTGTGGGGATAGAGGGTGGATGGCCACTTTGGAGTGGAGTGGAGTGTACAATGTCATACTGGATTGCGCTATATTTTACTTTGCAAATAATGTACAGTTATGCGGTGTCAAACCGTGGTTGCATCCGTACTATTGTTGTTGGGAATCTATGGCGGTAGCATGCTTTTTTTTAGAATCACGTGGCCCGCCCCGGCCCGGACCGCCCCGCCCCGCCGCGCCTATTTCTTTGTCCTCATTAACGACAACGAATGGACGAGTGCCTCCCTACGTTCCACTCCTTCTCTCTCTACATTTTTTAACCCACCAGTCAACACACGGGGCCAAAAGTTTTTTATATTATAATTTTCTTTTGAAACGGTTTAACATATTATAATTTAAGAGCACTTAGCGGAGACGAGTTCCTACATGGACGTGAGCTACCTTGGATTCCAAAATCCCATTCATGAATTTTTTTTTTTTTTTGACAACTATTAAAAATATTATATCATTAGCGATAATAAGGGAAGGTAAGGAAGCACCAAAGCATCAGCCCCCATTCATTCGTAGCTAGGGCCTAGAAGACTACACGATCTATTTTAACCGGTATAGGAAAATTCAAATCGAAATAGTTAATCGAACATGACTCGGAAGGGGTTCAATCGGCCTAATTGATGAACTGGTCGTTCAATCGTCCTAACTGAGCAAGTCTTCAGCAGTTAAAAAATATTAAAAAAATAAAAAATACAAAAAATATAATAAAATATAAAAATATATTTAAAGAAGCATGCAGTTTGTATAGAGCCGAGGCTCTAAACAATCAAAATAAAGCCCACCTTCAAATAGTGATGAAAAATATGGTTTCAATAATGGAAATATTTGTGATAGCCTTAAAATATATTTTCATCTTTAAGTATAAAATTTAAAGCATAAAAAGTAGTATAGATCGAGCAGATCCATGAAAACTTGAAAATCTTGAAAATTGACGGTCCAAAAATACGTTACAAGATGCACTATTTCCAAAACTTGATATCTTTTTTTTTTCTCATGTCCATGCATCTTGATGTCGAGATGATCAATTTGAGGATATTTGGGCATCAAAACAACGTTTTCTAGTGAAATTTTATAGGTGGGCTCTAATTGATTGTTTAGAGCCTTGGCTCTATATAAACTTTTTTCTTTAAATAATGATTAAGCAAAACACATCCAAATAAATTTGAAAATGGAAAAAGCTTATATAAGGATGCAACTATATAATGTAGAACTACGGATGCACCTAAAAAATCCATCAGAAAAGGTAGTTTTAATGTTGAAAAACCCTTTGATTGATCATCTCGACATCGAGATGTATGACTATGAAAAATAAAAAGATTGTAAGTCTCAAAAATAGTGCATTTTACAACATATTATCTACACCGTCCATTGTCAAGATTTTCATATGTTTATAGATCTATTTGATTTTAACCAATTTTAAACTTTTATAATTAGATATAAAAATGGATTTTGAGATAATCCTAAGAACATTTTACATCAAAATTATATACCATGATAAAATTTGAAGGTGCACCTTATCTCTACAGCTACGGATGTATCCGTATGCCAATTGCACCTTTTGAAAATTAATGAAAAAAAGAGATTTTAAAGAATTGATTTGTGTGCATGGATATTTTTGAAATTTTTCAAAAAAAGTTGGGAAAATGTAAAAATAAGTATTAATGGCGGAAACAATTTCCAATCTTTGCCATAACGATGAAAAATATTAAAAATATTTTACAAATAAACCCCTTATTTTTGGGGATTTTATATAATTTTTAAAATTTTTATAAATACTCGGCTTGCCACGAAAATTGACAGAAACCGGAACTGGATCTAATCGGGTGGTTACTGGTTAGACCATGCAATTTTTCCTTCAATGATTTTAACTATATGATGTTCAAGATTCTCTATGTAACTCATTGCAAACATTATGGTGAAAAATCAAGGTTTGAAAAAACAGATCAGTGACCCAAATCGGTCTTCCAAAAAACCATATCGGATCGGTGATCCAGAATAGAGAATCCGGCGGATCAGCAGGTTTCGACACAATTTTTTTTTTTTTTAAAAAACACTAAAGATAGTGTTTCTAAAAAAAAAGGGGGAGTGTTGTGTTATGTGCTTTCATTATTTTGTAAAAATACATGAATACTAAGATGTTATTTTCCTATCTGGATATCCGTTAACCATTCACTCATATCAATGGAAAAAAAAGCTTATAATAATCGATATGGATATAAACATATGGTCTAAAATGGAACATACAACATTTAAAATATATCATGACACCAAAATGAAACATGCCGTTGTCCTTTCTCTTCATCATGTTGGTGCAACTCATTGAACTGTCTTGAGAATTCATCGAGTCATTCTAGGTACGCCTCGTAATTGTTTGAGCAATTTGTTATATGTTCCATACAACAATAATAACTTAATACAATTTAAAAGTAAGTTTAATTTTTATTGCTCTATAAAATAAGTTATTATAACACTAACAAATTAACAATAAGTTATTTGCTAATATATTTTATGTTATAAATATAATAATTAAAGATTAAAAATATGTATTAAATATGAAAATAACATAGTCTAGATAACAATAACAATAACGCTTATTAATAACATGTCAATTTAATGCATTGAATTATGTGATATTTTAATATATTTATAATAATAAAAATTTTAATATAAGAATAACAATTTTAACATAATTATAGTGTAAATAAGTTAACAATTTTTACAAAATTATATTAATTCAAAATAATAAAATTAACGTAATTTTAATGAAAAATTGGTCAAACTGGCAATCCACCTGTTCCTGTTTGACAAAGAAACTTGAAGAATCGGCTCAGCCCATTTGGCAAACTTTTTCTAAAAGATAAAAAATATAAAATTTAGATCTCATTTATTTAAAAATTTTGAACAATATTTTAAATTCTTAAATCACTCTAAAAACAATATTTTTACGGTATTAGTACTCTAGAAAGAAATTAGGGGGAAATGGTCCTAGTCTTGAATCCATGGAGATTCGAACCTACCCCGGAACAAGCAAAACTGGCTGATACAGTGTGATTTTTAAATCACTGAACAAAACTAATTTAAAAGAGGCAAACCTATACTCAAGCCCATGTATAGGAGAATTCTTTCGGATATGAAATTTTGGGGTCTAATTAAAATTACAAGATGATTTTTGTAAGCCCAAAAAATTAGGTTATGAATTTTCGAACACTCAGATCCAACCATTCAACAAGGAATCCCCAAAAATTGGGGTCCTAGAGAGGGAAGTGAGGAAATGCTTCCTTTGGAGCAAATAACCTTCCTATGTTACATCTAATCTTTTATCAGTATCCATTTCCAAACAAACAACACTTTTGACCTAGAAAACAAGGCATCTATTTTACTTTCTTCTCAAAGGGGCTCTCATGTGTATTTCTAAAAGGGAAAACATCATTTAAGAGGTCATAACCCCCCGCAAAATCATTAAAAGAGCTTAAACATCTCAGTTAACATTAGAGGGTTTACTTCAATTTGTATTTTATTTAAGCACTTCTTAAAAAAATATCACAAAAAATACAAATTGCTCTTATTTATGGTTGGTAACCCCCTAACAAGCCAAAGCATTTTAGCACTTAACCCACATCAGAGTCTGAATCAAATGACGGAAGTATCCTTGCATGTTCAAGATGAGTCAAATTGTTGTCATGCCCTGCTTTTAGGGTTCGCAACCTTAAAAAGAGGAAACAATTACTATCATATAAAGGAAAACACCTTGCAAAATTGTTAAGGGGATGAAAATACCTCAATTACTTGACATTGTTTTTAGGTACCTCCTCAAAACAATGTCAAGTTCTTGGGCATCTACCATGTCAAGTGAACGAATGCTTGAACCCACTAATTTGGAAAGTAGGTGTTAGGGATTGACCCCCCACCCCCAACAGGTAATGTCGTATGTTAATGAGCAGTATGGCAATTAGACAAGTTAGTTGACCGTGACATGTTTTTTTTGACAGCTTGGCTAAGAAGAATCTTTTTTTTTTTTTGGCTAATTCAGTGGGGAAGACAGGCTCCTACCCATTTTTTCAAATAGATTACGAGTTAACTTTTTGAAAGTATTAGTGGATTGGTGTTAGGAGTGGGAATGACATCCGCAATATCACTTTGAAAATATCCCTCACAAGAGTTTTTTCTTTGAAATAATGGCATGCATATACATGTTGATTGTCGTTCACATAGGCTACAATTTAAGAATTTTTTAATTTGATGTTTATCAAAATTAGAGAAGTTGAAGAAGAAAATGTTTTTTTTTGGCAGAATTCTTTTGCATTGGTGAGGGATTGGAATGTGGTAAAGGGTGCATTTTTAGTAATGGAGATTGTTGGTAATCTCAAACATAAGGCACTCATCGACATAAATTAGACTGGATATTGTAGTTGGGACTTTAGGAATCTTGAAAGGTTGAAATCTCCCTCTACGATCTCTTTTTTAATGAATTTGTTAAGGCCCTCCACTACGAGGAGCAAGAGATATGGGGAGAGAGGTTCTCCTTTTTTAAGCTCATTTGTACCCTTAAAGTATCTAGAAGCCTTACTATTAGTAACCATGGAATGCCCAAGACTAATGCACATTTATAGCTCTTTATGAATTTCTCGAGATTCCGTTATCTTTGGAGTCCAGTTATTGGAAATACACTGTTCACCCTATCAAAACCTTGTGATGGTCAATTTTAGGCAAAAGATGCTCTCTTTTCTCCTTTTAGGGATGACATGAATAAGTTTGTTGGCAATTATGGCTTAAAGATCTTCTGCTATGGAGGAAAGCACCTTGGACAGTGCTAATGTTCAGATTTAGAGTAGACTTAAGTCTATTAGTGATGATGTTTCTAGTCACATTATTGATGAGCTGGCAAAGACTAATAGGTCTGAAATCAAGGATAGATGGGACCAGCGTTTCGATGAAATGGCAAAGACTAATAGGTCTGAAATCAAGGATAGATGGGACCAGCATTTCGAGACTTGGAATTGTGTACTCTGAATCGGCCGAGTAACTAGGCTTTGCCTTATAGGCGAGGTAAGTTTGTCTTGAGTACACTGTATGCATAATTTTAATATCTATATATAATAATAGGAGTAAACATGAGTTGAGAAAAAAACAAAGAAGTTTATGAAGAAGATTTAAACCAATAACCTCTAAGAGTAGGAGCACACATCCTGCCAAGCACACCATTAACAAAAGCGAAGCTTATTATATATCTACTGTTGTATTAGTTTCTTATAACAAAAAAAACACTCAGATGATAATAACAAATGGAACCCCAAATGTACTATGTATAAGCGCCCCTAATAAAGTGGACTTAACCAGCACGCCATTAGATGTTTAGTGGTGTAAATGTGAAGAATATAAGATATATACATTAACTTATATGTTGAATTTTTATTTTTTAAATTCAAACTCTACTCGGGCGAGTTATTTGGACTCGCTCAAGTAAATCGGCTAGGCCAAGTGCCTTGGTTGAGTTGATTTTTTGAACTATGAAAGGGACAACTTAATTTTTTTAAGACTAGATTGAAGGTAAGATGGAGGGATGTTGCATAAGGGGTAGTTATGATTTCTTCTAAAGTTATTGGAGATTGATTTGGACTAATAATCATGAGGGTAGTTATGATTTCTTCTGAAGTTGCACCCCTTTGAAGGCATGCTTTCTTCCTTAGAGGGGTTTTAGATGAGAGACAAACGGATTCTACAATATCAAGAAGGTTAACGTAGATGCTACTGGCTTCTCGGACAATATATTTGTTATTGGTGGCATGAGCCATCTTTTGCCTTAAACTTAGATATTGTGCAACACAATCTTCTAGTCATCGTTTTAGAGAAGAAAGTTTTAATACAAAAATCGCCTTAAATTATCCAGTTTTGCCTTCACTTTTGATGTAAAAAAGAAACCCCTCATTAGTGAGAGCTTTGGATAAACAGTTTCTTTTCATCTGGAAGTTAATGATTTTTTGGATAAGACTCAAGTTATTATTGTATCAACTATAATTGTTGTTCTATTGCTTGACCGCAAAATGAACATAAACAAAGGTCTCAACGTTTCACTTTTTAGTGATTTTTTATCATTTGAATTTTGTTTGAACCCTAAACATTGCACAACCTTTTATTTTTTTATCCCAATACCTTTCTTGATGATATCCCCACAGTTTTTATGCTTGAACCTGTAGAGAAAGATGGATGCCACAATACCGAAACAATCTGCCTCTCAATTAGTGTCACAATGTCATACTAGTCCGAGACTCACAATCAAATAGAAAGAAGAAGAACTACCAAAATGAAGTGGAAGAAAAACATCCATTAAAGAAGATCATGGGGTGCACAAAGGTATTACAATATTGACACCCAACATTAAACTTAATACTTGTGACAAAGGGGTACACAAAGGCATTACAATTTGACACCCAAGATTAAAATTAAAACATGTGACCCAATTTTCTCAACACACATCTCTCTTTAAATAGATGTTTTTACAACCATATTTCCTACAATAAATACCCACTTGCAATAATAACTACTAACATCCTAGTAGTTTCATACTATTACACAAACTTACAAGTACAACCTCACACCATCACTCATAATAAAATAACGTAAAAAATAATATGGTTTCTAGAAAATACACTTTAACAATTTTAACACTCTATCTTAAAGTGATTTTTTAGAAAGGAGACCATGTATCTGCAATCATCTCCATCATGTCCTGAAGTTGAAAATCCGGCCATTTAACGAGCCACCAAAGAGATTCTCAAACTCCACCGAGGATGTCTTCATAACCTACCCTTGAATAGAAATAGCATAGGGAATATACTCCCTCTTTAACCTACGAATGATAAGTCACTTCATTCGTGCCTTCGAATAGGTTCTTCCAGATCAAAGAGAGATCTCTAAACAGGGATCCCAGATCGTTAAGAAGAGCTAAGAAATAGAAAAACTGCTTTGAGTTGAATTCCCAACTCAATATTAAAATCATTAGACCTTCCAACCGAATCCATCTTAAAAAAAAACAATTAATCTTCTTCACCAAGGGTCAAGACAACATCACCACCACCTTTGTGGCTCTGATACCATGTAGAGAAAGATGGATGGTACAACATCAGAACAATCCGCATCTCAGTTAGTGTAACAATGTCACACTAGCCCAAGACTCACAACCAAATAGAAAGAGGAAGAGCTACCCAAATGAAGTGGAAGAGCAACATTCATTAAAGAAAAAACATGGGTACAAAAAGGCATTACAATCTTCACACCGAAGATTAACCTTTATATATGTGACCGAGGGTGCACAAAGGCATTATAATCTTGACACCCAAGATTAACCTTAAAACATGTGACCCCCTTTTCTCGCTACAAACCTCTCTTTAAATAGATATTTTACAACCATATTTCCTACAATAACTACCCACTTGCAACAATAACTACTAACTTACAACAATAGCTACTAATCTCCTAGTAATTTCATAACTTTCTACTAAACAAACTTACAAGTACAACCTCATTACATCACTCATAATAAAATAACATAAAAACTAATATGGTTTCAAATAAAGTTCCTAATTTGGTCCAATTTATCAAGGTTGTTTAGTTCCCATATGTTCCATGTGATAACACTCAGTTTTTGTTTGGAAAATTTATTGTATTCATGAGATTGGGGTTAAGGTGGTGATGTTATCATTAGAGACCTAGGTGGATGTGCTATCATTGTTTATTTTGCCCTAGAACTTGGGAAGAGAGTAGCATCACAGGGGGTGAATATTTTACTGTTTAGGTTCCTCATTGTTGCATTGGTTCCCCATTTACACTTTTTTGCAGTCCCAAGTTTGATTTGGATCATGGGGGATATTTTTGGCATTCCTACAAATTTTTACTATGGTCTTTGGTTAATACATTTGTTTGGTCCTTATTTGGCAATTTGTATTTGTTATGGACTCCTCTTGAGCTACTTGTCTTGTTGGAGTACACTTTGTCCAATGGGCTCCAAGTACTTCACTAGAATATTTCTGGTTGATGAGGATGCACTGAGTCCAAGATTACCAGTGTAATTTTTACATTTGTTTAGGGCAAACTATGCGCATCTTGAACAATGGATTGTGATACAATTTGAAAGGAATTGGGGGACTCGACATGTCTTTTTCGTTTGGAATGTTCTAGAATTATGTTAAGGAATTAAATTTTCAATGGAGGGTGCTGGAATTTTCTGAATTTTAGATAACCCCAAGTATAAAAATTAAGTCACATACGAATATACGATTCTTTATACCTCAGTATGTTGATGTTGAAAGATCTCCTTGATTTGAGTCCTAAACTGGTGTAGTGTTCTTTCTCTCATGCTCCTGGAGTTTCAAAGTGTCGTATGCAGCACTCTTGGATATTATTCTTGACTTTAGTCTCTCTCTCTTTCAATCCTTATCCCTTGGCAACAATCTATATGGGCTACTGGAGATGAAAATCTATGATAAAAAAATTGTATTAATCCAAATTCGCTACTTGAGATGATAATCATGATAAAAAAATTGTATTCATCCAAATTCAAGGTGGCTAGAGTACTCCTCTCTCATAGGGTCATAATAAGATATGAATTATTTGAGTTTTGAGGTGAAACAAGCCCAAAGTGATGGGATTTGCCCCAAGAAAATCTCGTGGATTTCTTGTCTGAATACAATAGCGGATAAGCAAATACTAGTATGAGCATAGTCCACAACACATTAGATCGTTTACAAATGGTCAGTCCTTCTAACTTGAAATTTCATATGCTGAAAGAGGATTCAAAGGGGATTCTGTTCCATAAATTTCAAGTCAAATGGATTAGAAATGACGGAGATATGACCCTTCAAATTTGCTTTATCACAATTTTAGATTTTCCATAATAGACCTATCCATTATGGGCCAAATCTCTTTCCAATCAGAAGATTATTAGTTATGGGACATTGTTAATCTAATAGAGGATTATATGAGGAACACATTTACCAAATTTCATGATAATACTCCTTCTAACTTTGGAGAAATCTAAGTTTGAAACACCAAAAGGCTACTGGTTTGTATCATACTAAAAATGTGTCAATGAAGGCTTAGATTTCTCGCAAAATCCAAACCATAAGGAACAACACTATCATGGATGTTGGATGATTGTCTCCAAATTTTATGATAAAACTCCTTGTAGAATAGGACCTGTGTTGGAGGTTCGTGGCCTTTCATGGCTTTGACACGTGTGTACTCAAACTCGTGCTTGGTTCTCAAGGAGGGGATTGGGGGTGTAGCTTATGCCTATCCGATAGGGCTTGGAAGTGGTGCCTTGAGTCATTGAAATCCTTTAACATTGTGAATAAAGACGAACTTAGGAGGGTTTATAGGGTGTCCTGTTCGAGGTCAAAGAGATGCCCAATGAAAATTAATTGAAAAAAATATATTCATGCATGGGATGACGACATATTAGGACGAGGGCCAAATCCTTGATATTGCCACCCAAAGGCATATGCATATACAACTATGCTTATAAGAAGATACCTACTAGGGAGGAATGTCCACATGTACCAAAAAGAGAACCCCGGTACCATCATGTTTTGGTGCGTAAACTTAAAAGGGAGAACTTGTCATTAGAAGACACCTAAAATCCATTAACACTGTAGTTGCACTACCTATAGGCGTCTTTTAAAGGACCAATCATGGGCCTCTACTTGCAGGCTGTGAGGTTTGAGAACATCGCTTGAGAATTCATGTGCAAGTGGGGTGGAGCTCAACAATTCAATGAGAATTTGAAGCCAAAGTCACCTGCCTTACATCATGTCAAGTAATATGGTTTTTATAGGAAGTTTTCTACTTTAATTGTGCCGTAATATGTGGAGATCGATAAATTGACTTTTAACATCACAATGAGCTATGACTAATTTGATAAAAACAAAAACAAAATTAATATGAAAAAAATATTTTAGAAGATGACAAAACAAGATGATATTTCATTTTCTTTTGAAATTTTTCTTTTTATTTCACACTTCTTAAAGCAATTTTTAATAAAAGTACAATTAAATAGTCGAACCACCTTACAAAATTGTCAAAGTAGTCAGAACATCCCATTCAACTGAGAGAGTTTACTTTAAAGTAGAGAGAGTTTACTTTAAAGTATGATTTTAGTTGGTTATCTCCTCAAAAAATATGCTTAAAAGTTACCAAATTGTGCATATTTAGGTTTGTGAACTCTAAAAAGTTTCGCGCATTTTCGGTAGTTGGCCCACTCAAGTGGCCACAATGCTAAACAACTAGGGGTAGTTTGGTAATTTTTTTTCTCAGAATAATGCCCCTTGTTATTCAAGGTTAGCAACATAGATGTGCCTATTAGGAACACAAAAAAACATTTGTTTCAATTGTAAATTGTTGTTCCATCTTGTTAATCTTGAATAATTAGGAGTATTGTCATCATTTGGCTCAGCCAACTTAGGTAGGTAGACATTCCCTAAATGCCTTTGTTTGTTTTAGATTCCCAATCTTGAATAGGACCAGCAATTTGCTGATTTTAACATAAATTTGGGCAATTTGTTCAAGATATTTTTTAAGGAAGCTGCAATCAAATTTAAAGGGTGACACTAACACTTTAATGAGTTTGATTTTGTTAGCAGTATTTTAAACCTGGATCCATTTTGGATTGCTGGATCGACGATCTACATCAAGTCTAGATTAGTGATCCAAAAAATATTAATAAATAAAAATCAAAATCTATGTGGTGGGGGGTTAAAATGGGCCTAAAAAATCATAAGACAAGCATAAAAAAAGACAAAAAAGAAATGTAAGAGAGGGAGTTTTAAGGGCAACCGGGTATAAAACTACACCATGCTAGAATTGGTTCCGTCCTGATTAATTTAATTACCGGGTTTCAAAATACTATTTATAAGTTTATTAGGTTATTTAGTTGATATTTTCCCCTTATACAACATGAAGTATCTTTGAAAAGAAAAGGCCTAAAAAATCCATTAGAAAAGAGTATTATGAAGTTGTAAAACTTGCCACTGATCATCTCGATGTCAAGATATATGGATATAAAGAACAAAAAAAATCAATCTTAAAAATAGTGCTTATGGTAACATATTATTTATTTTCAAGTTTATAGATATACTCAATTTACACTTTTTTTAGAATTTTATAATTAGGGTTGAATATGAACTAGAACTTCATCCTGGTAAATTTTAGAGGAGCATACTTGTATAATATAAAACCTCTTTTTTATTTTTTAATTACACATGAAGCGACTTTCAAATAAGAAAAAAGCTTATATAAAGTGACGCCCTAAACAACTAAATTAGGGCATACCTCAAAAATTTACTAGAAGGGGTTTGCTTTGATGCCTAAAAATCTTCAAATGGATCGTCTTGTCCTTAAGATGTATAGACATAAGAAAAATAGATTGAAATCTTGGGAATAGTGTATCATGTAATACATATTTATATGTACTCGATGTACATTATTTCTAAAATTTAAAATTTTATTAATTGATATAAAAATAAATTTTCATAGCATCACACAGATTTCCAGTACTCAAAGCCTCAGCCTAGTACAAACCACACGCTTCGAATAAAAGAACAAACCATCGTCTTGGAAATTGTCTCCAAGCGAATTTTGCGAAACGTGGCCACAAGAAGATGAGTTGGCAGAATAACTACTCTCAGTTATCCGTCCGTCCCTATTTTGAGCACTGACTTCTTTTGCAATGGCATCCGCTTCAACGTTATCATCATCTCTGTTTAATCTCCACATACCGCCCAATATTTCGTTTTCCACATTTCGAATTCGCCATAACCTTCACCCACGCATGGTTTGTACGTCAAAGCTACCTCCTGTTGCGGTTATCTGCCATTTTTCAAAGGACAACCACAATTTTCATGGTAAGTGATTTTGTGAACATGGACTATCCAACTCAAATTCTTCTTTTGTAATTTGAAAAAATTTATCTCCGAATGAAAAACCCAACTGAAATTTTTCTTCACATAATTGTGGTATTACTGATATGGTCACTACTGTTTTTCTCCTGAATATATGGACTTGTATGCATAACATGCAACCCAGTAACAATTACTGAAAGCGGAAGTTGCAATTGCTGAAAACTTGGGTGTTTCTGCTTCTGTTATTCAATCTATGCGTTCCTTTATGAATTTTATTTGAATTAATGGAGTTATATGTGGTTTATAGGAGCTCCTTATCAGCTAGTTATTAATAGATGAAATAACCTACCTGGGACTAGGAAATTGGAAGGACACCAACTTTAGTCACTTAGGATTAAACTGGTTATATATCAACCTGCTTATTGTCAATAAGTCTAGCTCACCAGATAAAATCATTTTGGTAGTCTTCCTGTGTAATAAACTTGATGATTATGCTCAAATTCAGGGAACTATGGAAGATACCCTTATCCGCTTATCCCATATCTTTCATGAGGAATAGTTGCTTAAACCTCTTAAGATGGGCTTTAATTGTTCACATAATCTTGAAGAACGACAATCTAGGAACACATTAGTAGGCAATTTCCAAACCTCTCTGAGTATGGTGTTATGAAACCATTCAATCAGAGTATCAAGTTGCTTGTTTGGGATCGTGTAAGTTTTTAAGTTACATGGAAAACCAGAGATGATCCTATCACCACGTAAGCTAGAGGTGTTACCATGTTGGTGGTATAGCCCATGTGGAGTGGGCAACTTTGTTGTGAAAGCAAAAATAGCAAGGGAAGGGAAAATAAGTAAATTTTATAGTTAGGGTTTCTCATTAAAAAAGTTGGCCTTTTTGTAGTGAGATGTGTGAAAAGAAGAATAGTGGCAAAATGGTTGTCTAGTTCACTTTTTCACCCTAGGTTTTTGTGGGTAAAATTGCAAAAAGGGAGATCCATTGGAGTTGTTTTTGCTTCTCTCTTTTTTTTTTTTTGTTTTTGTTTCTTGATACGTGGTTGAAGCTCAGAATTTTTGAATGCCATTTCGAATATTCTTTTTACACTTTTGAGAAGAGGAGCAAGACAGGTAATCAATATCACAGTGGTAACCCTATATTTATGAATTTTCTTGCCCCTAGATCCTCAAACTACGTTCAATCGGCTTGGGAAGAGCCGTTGCAACTCTTTAGTTATGTGGTAGATTTTGTCTATCGTGCGCTATGGTTTTCCCTTTCTTTGAAGGTTTTTCTATATAAAATCTTGGTAAGTGGTTGATCGCGCAATTTCCTCTAAAATATTATTATTTTATGTTTTCTTTGATTCACTCATAGATGGGAAGGCATCACTTCCTAACAAATGGTATCCAAGCCTGGTTATACTTTTTTTCTCTAGGTTTCGTCCCGACCCGAAGAACTACTCTTCTGCAGAGTGAGTGAGCTACCTCTCCCGACCTTGCTCTTGCTGACCGAGCTTACATTGCCTTCCGCGTGAGCTCCCTAACTTGAATGGAGTAGCTAATGCTGAGCCAAGCCAGTAGGTAGCAGTCTTAGACCATTCCCTTATAACGTGAATCTATAAGCTGGGTTCAGGTAGCAGCTGCTATCCCTGATTCTGTCGTGAGTTCGCGGTTAGAAGGAAGTGGAGGAAGCCAGTTCCAAATAGAAGTCCATGGCATAGCGTGCAAGATAGCTGGTACGCTGGATGGTTTCCCTTCTCAAATCTGGAATTCCAGACCTGTCAGTCAGCTAAGTAATGCAGATAAAAATTAGGAAAAAAATTCATAACTATTTTTTTTTAATTTATCTTTTTAAGAATGGGAATGGGTCATGAGTTTTTTAAGAAAGGTAAATCTTGGTGTGAGTTGTTTTTTTTTTCTAAGCTTATCTTATATTAAGTAGTGTGAGATTTAGTTAGATTTGATTGGAGATTTATGGGGCTTCACGTTGGGAGAAGAAGAGGTTTGAATGAGAATTGAGAGATTTAAGGGATTTAAATATGGGAAAGATAATAGATTTGGATATGGGAAAGATGTGGATAGGAATTGAAAAAAGTGAAAGAGAAAATAGGGAGAAGAGATATAGGTGGTACGTGAGAGAGATTATATTTTTATGGTTTTTTTATTTGTTTATTTTTTCATATTTAAAGGGGAGATCTCCCTTCATTGTAAAGAGATGAGAGAATGAGAATTGAGTGAATTTGATCTTGTAGAAAGATCTTTTTGGGGTGGATTCTCGTGTAAACCATGAGAGAAGGTATATTCTCTCAACCTTTTTTCTTTTTTCTTTTTATGCTTCTGGTTTTATTTTCTCCTTGCATCAGTTGGTATCAGAGCAAGTAAGATCCAACTATTGCAATGCCGACTATGTATGATCGACTGGGACAAGTTTTAGAAAATTTGACCAAAGTTATGGAGGATGTTCAAATTGAATTTCGTGAAATGAATCAACGATTACAACGGTTGCAGAACAACTTTCATCTCGAAGAAGGTGCTCGCAATCACATCGATCTTGCACCAGTAGTCCCACGACAAACCCAGGGTGCTAACCCCGATTGTAATGAAGAAATTTATAGACAAGAAATGTGTACTCAACTAGATCTTCTAAGTTTTACGAGGAACTTGCAAAAGAAAAAGAAAAGATCATGATGGAGTTTGAGATCCCTGTGTTCTACTTCGAGATAAACACAAAGCATTTTATGAATCTATTTAATGAAGAAATTGAAGAAAAGGTGCTAAGGCGCATGGTGGGACTACATTACCAATTAGTAGATGGTGATTGCTTATAAGCTCGAGGTCGAGCTTCTCCCAACCCCGGGAGAATAATGTAGATAAAATTTATGAAAAAAATTAATAACTATGGTTTTGTTATTTTTTTTGAATTTGTCTTTTTAAGAATGGGAGTGGTTGGCATGAGTTTTTTTAGCAAAGGTAAATCTTGGCGTGATTTTTTTTTTTTTTTAAGCTTACCTTATATTAAGCAGCATGAGGTTTAGTTAGATTTGATTAGAGATTTATGGGACCTCACATTGGGAGAAGAAGAGACTAAGAAGAAGATGAGCTTTGAATAAATTTAAGGGATTTAGATATGGAAAAGATAAGAGATTTGGATATGGGAAAGATGTGGATAAGAATTGAAGAAAGTGCAAGAGAAAAGAGGGAGACAAGATATAAGGTGGTACGTGAGAGAGATTATATTTTTATCGGTTTTATTTATTTATTTATTAATTTTTATTTAAAGGGGAGATCTCCCTTCATTGTAAAGAGATGAGAGAATGAGAATTGAGTAAATTTGATCTTGTGAAAAGATCATTTTGGGGTGGATTCCCTTGCTAACCTTGACAGATGGTATATTCTCTCGACTCTTTATTTATTTATTTATTTATTTGTATTCTTCCAGTTTTATTTTCTCCATGCATCACTAAGGAAAGTATGATCTTGCAACGGCAAATCCAAGCTGGCTCCACCTCTCTATGCTAAGGTTATTCTAACCAAGTTGAGTAGGGTTATTTTCATTTTGCAAATCATGGAGGAAAACACAAGAAGGCCGATTAGCTTAAACGAAAATAATTGGTTGGTTTGGAAGGAAAAATTGGAGGATGTCCTATACTGCAAAGAGTTGTATCCTCCCATTATGGATGATGGAGCCAGACCAAAAGAAATGACAGATGAAGAGCGGAGGAAGCTAGATTAGAAAACTGTTTACTTCCGTTATGGTAATGGAGCTAAACCAAAAGAAATGACAAATGAGGAGTGGAGTAACTAGATTGGAAAACTATTGGGTACATCTGATAATGGCTGGATGACAAGGTATTTCGAAACATGTCGAATGAAACTTCGGCACACTCCTGCTTTAAGAAATTGGGAGGGTTGTACTAAAGAAAGACGAGGGGAAACAAATCTTTCCTAATAAAAAAGCCAGTGAATTTGAAGTTCAAAGAGGGTATGTCAGTTGTAGAGTATTTAAATGAGACACAAAGCATAGTGAATCAACTCTCTTCCATGAAGATGGGCATGAATGACAAGTTGTGGGCCTTGTTATTCGAGAGATCATTACTTGATAGTTGGGAAACTTTGGTGGTGTCTCTTAGCAACTTCGCTCCAAATAGGAAAGTAACAATAAGCCAAGTTACAAATATTTCATTGAATGAGGAAATTACAAAAAATAAAAAATAAAAAAAAATCCTTGAATTCATGTCATAAAAAATAGTGGGAGAAGTACAAGTCGGAAACTTCACAATTGTGAAAGATAAGAAGGAAGGTCCAAATCAAGAAACAGTATAAATTGCTGCCATTGTGGCTTTCCTGGACACATGAAAAAGGAGCATCAAAAACTTAAGATAGAGAACAAGGAAAAGAAGGAAACCACTGCATTGCTTGCAATGATGATATTATCATCCATCTTTTGATAAGGCTTGTTAGGTGTTGCATGTCAAGATACAACCTAGATTGTTGATAGTGGTGTTTCCTACCATGCTAATCCACAGATGGATTTCCTTACATCCTATGAGTTTGGAAACTTTGGCGTAGTAATGATGAGAAACAGTGGCACATAAAAAACTGTGGAAATGGGTCATGTTTGTTGTGGAAATCAATGTTGGATGCAAATAGACTCTCAAGGATGCTAGACGTGTCGTGGATTTAGACTAAATTTAATTTTCACTGGCGAGTTGGATGAAAAAGGCTATAGTAATAGCTCTGGTAATGCATGTGGAGTCTTAACCAATGGTCTCTTTTGGTGGTAAGATGAAAGAAGTTTTTTATAAAAAGCATGAGCAATTACGTATGGATGAAGTAAACACTGTCATGAAAACATTTGGAATAAGTGGCCTGCTCCTATTAGTAATAAGGGAATACAAATTCTAGCAAAGAAACAACTACCTTGCAACTTGAAAGACACCATTAAATCACTGTTGTCATTGTTTGATTATATAGCTATTTCATCTAAAAATATTTGTTAAATTAAAATAAATATTTTAGAATTGGTTTACTCTGAAGTATGCGGTCCCATGACAGTTAAATCTGTTGGCGGTGCCTTTTATTTTGTAACTTTCATAGATGGTGCTTCTAGAAAAGTGTAGGCATATGCTATGAAAACCAAAGACAAAAGTGTTTTGATATTTTTCTATATTTTCATGCTAGTGCTGAAAAGGAAACTGGGAAGCCTTTAAATTTTATCCGCGTATATAATAACGGGGAATATACTTCAGAGTTGTTCACATGATAATATAGAAATTATGACACCAGACATGAGAAGTCTATTCCCCGACCCCGTAATAAAGTGGTATAGTAGAAAGGATGAATTACACTATCATGGAAAGAAGTAGGTGGACGCTCTCTTGCTAAATTGTTTAAATCCTTTTGGATTGTGGCTTTGCACACTGTGTGCCATTTGATTAATCTATTTCTTTTAGTTCCATTCAAGGGAGTATATCCAGTAAGAGTGAGGATTGGGAAAAGATGCCTCATATTAACACTTGAAGGCATTTGGTTACAAAACATTCGTTCATGTATCGAGAGAACAAAGGTTGGAGCTTGATGATAAGTCAACACAAGGCATCTTCTTAACTTATGCAAAGCGCTTGAAAAGAGGTTGTAGTATCCAGAAGAAAAGAAAGTAATTAGAAGTTGTGATGTGGCTTTTTATGAAGACTAAATAATTGAAGACTCTGAAAGTTGAGAAACCAGAAGGTAATATAGACTGCCTTATAAATTTCACTCGAGTTCCTCATCCGATGACATGTGACAACAAGGAAGGCGTACAAGAAGATTATGGAGAAGTAGTCGGTGATAATTCTTCAATATATGGTTATGCTGAGCAAAGGAAGCAACCCCCTCAAAAATCACCAATGATGGATCAATTTAGTTGTGCACTAGGGGGAGCCAACCATCAAAGAAGTATGCTTCCATTGAGTATGTCATGCTTGCTAATGGTGGAGAGCTTGAAAGTTTCAAAGAAGCAGGGTACATGTACAAACAAATTATACATGTGATCTGGTTGCATTACAAAAGTGCCAGAAAGCACCATAAAACAAGTGGGTCTTCAAGTTGAAGAAAGAAGATGAAAGGCAAAATAAGTACAAACTCGTCTAGTTGTAAAAGGCTTTGAGCTGAAAAAAGGTGTTAACCTTGATGAAAAGTTTTTAGCAATTGTGGAGATGTCATCTATTTGTGTGATTCTATGTCTAGCTGCAAGCTTGAAAAAAAAAAAAAAAAAAAAAAAGAAAAAAGAAAAGAAAAGATAGAAAGAAAGAAAAAGAAAGAAGATAAGAAAAACAAATAGATGTCAAAATTCCCTTCTTTCATGGTGATTTTGAGGAAGATATTTGTATTGAACAACCAAAAGGATCTGAAGTGAAGTGTAAATAACACTTGATTTGCAGACTGAAGAGAAACTTATATGGATTGCGACAAACACACAGGCAGTGGTACAAGAAGTTTGACTCATTATGATGAGCCATGGGTACATGAAGAAATTGTAAACCATAAGAAATTTTCTGATGATGGCTCATTATTCTTCTATTTATGATGATGGCATGCTAATAGTTGGACAAGATCTTCACATTATTGACAACATAAAAAAAGAATCAAGCAAGTTCTTTAGCATGAAAATTTAGGGCCAACGCAATAGGTTTTTGGCATGAGATAAAATGTTATAAGAAAACAAAGAATTTGCGGCCCTCACAAGAAAAATATATTGAATGGGTGTTTGGAAAGTTCAATGTGAAGAATGCAAAGCCGGTTAGCATGCCACCAGCAGGACACTTTAAGTGAAAGGCAGAATCCTTGAAATGATAAGGAAAAAATAGAAATGAAAGATGTTCCGTGTACTTGAGCAGTGAGGAGTTTGATGTATGCCATGGTGTGTATGAGGCTAGACATTAGACATGCAATTGGCTTAGCAAGTAGATTTCTTGCTAACCTTGGCAAAAAAAATTGGACTACAGTGAAGTGGATTCTCATAAAGGTATATCCAAGCTATTTTATGCTTGGGAAATGAAACACCTATGCTAGAAGGACATCAGATGCAAACATGGCTAGAGATGTCGACTCTAGGAAGTCTCATTGGGATACTTCTTCATTTTTGCAGGGAAGCCATGGCATGACAATCCAAATTGCAGAGTTATGTTGCTTTATCCATAATGAAGATATGATATATAGCAGATACAGAAGCAGGTGAAGAAATATTGTGGATGACGAGGTTTTCACAAAAATTGGGTTTGAAGCAAGACAATTTTGTGGCACCATGGAGGTAGGATATATAGCAGATACAGAAGCAGGTGAAGAAATATTTTGAATGAAGAGGTTTTCACAAGAATTGGGTTTGAAGCATTCTGTGGCACTATGATAGTCAAAGTGCTATAGAACTAAGCAAGAACGTGACATTTCATGTAAGGACAAAGCATGTAGACGTTCACTATCATTGGATCCAAGATTCTTGCAGCATCAATCGATGCAACTAGAGAAAATCCATATTGATCGTGATCCATCACATATGATGATGAAGGCACCTCGACAAAGGACAAGTTTGTAAGGACTTGGCAAGTATGGGTACTACCCGAGCACACGTATATTGGGCATGGGATCTACTAAGGGGGGGAAGTCCTTCATAGGTCTAGAAGGGGAGATTGTTATAGTGTTGGTGGTCTAGCCCCATGTGGAATGGGCTATTTTTCGATAAAACAAAAATAGTAAGGGAAAGAAAGGGAAAAATAAGACAATTTTATAATTAGGGTTTCTCATTGAAATTTTGGCTTTTTTGTAGTGGGATGTATAGATAGAAGAATAGAAGTGAAAATTTTTTCTTTTTGGCCCCTCACTTTAAGGTTTTTGAGGTTTGAGGAAAATCACTAAAGGGGAGAACAAATTGGAGTCATTTTCACTTCTTCACTACTCTCATTTTCACTTCTTCACCCAAACATAGCGTGCTTTGCTTTATTCCAATACTTCACAGTGTCTTATAGGACAATGCTTCTTGAACAAATTGAAACAAGGAAAGGGAAAAAATTGGTAATGAACCTATATGGATCCCTGATATGTCATAGTATTCTATTAATTCAAAATTTTCTGAATTTTGACAATGCAGAAGAACCAAGGAAGTGGCAGGTAATCCTTACAACAACATTGGCAGCTGCCATTGTTTTCTCTGGAATGAGTGCTCAGGCCGAGCTCAATAAATATGAAGCTGAAACCCGTGGTGAATTTGGCATAGGCTCAGCAGCTCAATTTGGTTCGGCTGACCTGAGGTCCTCTTATCATTATAGATTTCCATTGAAATCTTTGAGTCTTGAATTATATTTTTTAACCACAATATAATGTTGTATGTTTCAAACAAGAATTGATAAAGTCCTGTTCTTGTGCAGGAAGACAGTCCATGCAAATGAAAATTTCAGGTGATACGTTTTGTCTGGAATCTCTTGGAAATGACAAAATTTATGAGTTTGACCTCACTTTAGATGCCTAATTATTTCATATGTTTTTAATTTTTATGTTCTTTCAATTCTTCTAATATCTAACCATTGGAGAAGCTAACCAGAGCAACTGGGCATCATGCAAAGTATATTGGCTGCTTGATGTTTCATGTTATTATGGCTATAAAAAATGTTTCATGTTATTATGACTATCATGTTCGCCAACTTTTGTTTTGTTCTTTTTTGAAAATGTGTTCAGCAAATTTTCAAAAGAAAAAGAAAAAAAATGTAATCATCATGTTACTTAGGAGGTCCAGAACGCTGTGATCAGGACCAACCATTTCATATATAAGCTAAGTAACTAGGATCTATACCATACATCCAGGAAAAACGATTTTCTAAGATCATCTATATGTTTAGTTTTGTAACTTCTTTGATTCATTTTAGATATCTGATGGACTTTAAGAGGGAGTTTACCAAGGTTACTAATGTGCCTTTTGAAGCTTTTGACATCTTCTTTTCATCTTAAATGGACTTAGCTCTGCATCTATGAAGATTATTTCCGCTGTCTACACTCTAGTCACATGGGTCACTTTTAGCAAGTTGCAAATTCTCTGGTCTACAATAATGACATTATGGCATAACTGTTGAGTATTACATCCGATTACTAGATTGTGCAGGGGCCTGTTTGTAGATATTAGATTGTTATCCTCTATTGGGTTCACACTTGTAAGCTGAGCAAAATCATGCAAATTTCTAACAATTTCTTAGCAACTGAAAATGAGTTCTAGTAGTCATAAAGACCAAGGTGCCAAAGTGAAACAGTGAAAAGGAATACATTCTCAGTAACTATTAGATGAACAAAAACACAAAAGACACACACACACACACACACACACACACACATGCATGCATGCTGCACACGCCCACACATTCTCATGGACACTTTTAACAAATTTATTACTATAATGATTTGAATTGGGGCAGCCATCAACAAAAGAAAAAGAGTTATTTGAAGTGACTTGTTATTTTCCTTTATAAGTTTACTTTTTAAATACTTAATTATAAATGTTGTACATATTCGATAAACTTATTTCATGTTTGCATAAACGTGAAACAGCGAAAAGGAATAAATTCTCAGTAATTATTAGATGAACAACATAAAAATACGCAGGCACGCACATACACATGCACATGCACACGCACATACACATGCACATGCACACGCACGCACGCACGCACGCTCTTGGACACTTTTAACCAATTTAAGACTATAAATGGTTTGAATTGGGGCAGCCATCAACAAAAGAAAAAGAATAATTTGAAGTGACTCGTTATTTTCCTTTACGAGTTTTCTTTTTAAATACTTAATATCGTGCATATTCAATAAATTTATTTCATTCATTTGCGTAAAAGTGAAACATTTAAAGCATGAAAGTTGCACTGCAACTAAAAACGCAACTAAAATATTTATGGACATTCTATAGTAGCATTTTTTGTCATTCCATTAAGTGGAAAAACAGCATATCCTAATGAGCAAAGTCAATGAATCAAAAATTGCATTTGGTCTGACTGAGGATATGGCCTTTGATAGAGTGAAATGGCGGAACATGATTTGTGTAGCCGATCCCAAATAGTTGGGATAAGGCTCGGATGATGATGGTGATGATGATGATGTGGTGATGATGATGATGTAGTAATCATGTCCTACTAGATTGATACTTCATGTTTTGATGACACCAGTGCTGTTATTGACATTTATAAAATTGGATTTCTAAGGGGTGTTTAAATTGTTTAAACAGAAGAGCAAATTTCACCTCTGCTGATATGAGGGAGTCTGATTTTAGTGGTTCCACATTTAACGGTGCTTATCTTGAGAAGGCAGTGGCATATCGAACAAACTTCTCTGGTAGGGTTTTACGCATGCACTCTGATAAATAAGGAAATATCTTATTGGTTTTCAACTGCTCTTGTGATTTGGATGTGTTTCTCCTCAATAATATTACTATATATCTAGATATGTCTATACTGGACACTGAATTGCCAAAAATGCTTTCAATATGTGATTCTAAGCTCTATTTTCTTTTTCTAATGAGTGAGCATGTTTTGAATCAAATATAAATAATAAAAAGCATACGTTTGTATGAGAACGTGGTGGAGCATCCATCCCTTATATTGCTACGAGATATTATAATGATTTATGATCTGCTACCACAAGCATTTAGTTAATTTCTATAACTTCATTGATCTTCCTAGTCCATGTGACATTTCTAGCGTTCACTTGCTAGTTAATTTTGACGCATATACATTGTTGAAGTGATTCCTCCCACCCAAGAATATCAAATAGCAATTATCTCTTGATTCGCTTATGATATCTCTATGGATGCTGTTCTAATTTTGGTCATTTTTTTCTACTTTGGTGCTTATGATATCTCTGTGGATGCTGTTCTAATTTTGGTCATTTTGTTCTACTTAGGTGCGGACTTGAGCGACACTCTCATGGATCGTATGGTAAGTTGAATGAGTGCATTTTAAATTATAGAATCATATCAAATACTGTGATGTGTGATGCTTATGAATTTCAATGAAAGGAGTTATGTCATGTTTCCTGCACTTTCTGAATATTAAATTGAGACCTTTTAGAATGGAACTCAAGACGTTTATGCCACCCCGCCACCTTGATCACGTATGCTTTGAGCCCGTTCCTCGCAATATTTCCTTTGTTTCTTTAGATAAATTGAGAAAATGACTGATATTTGTGGTTGAACTCATCCAATATGCCTTTATGGTGAAATGGATGCCATAAATTTTGATTTCAAGTACACCATATCCTTTGGTTTCATTTGTCTCCTTTTCATTCACATCAATCACATGCACCCTTGCTGATATACTCATACACACATATTGATGTATTTGTAATAAATTTCACCACACACGAGTGCAAACTCAATATGGTGAGCCATCAAGTTGAGTTGCTTTGCACCTCAGTTGCGTCATGAAAGACATGAGTCTTTGGAACTTATCTAATTGTATATAATGTTATTTAAAAAAAAAATACATATCAACGTAAAGATAGAAAATTCGTAACAATATAGGAAAAGCTAGACACATGTATCAGATTTTTAAGAGACCAATAACAATTGAATTTAAACATGAGAGAGGGTGGCTATTGCCTAGATGGATGTATAGCTATGGAGTTAGCTTACAGTACATGTGGTTTACTTATTTCTCCAATGTAAGGATTGAGTCCAAGAGTTTCAAGAGACTGGTTCCTTGATGATAAAACAGTATAGACAACAAAGACTAGAGTATAGGATGAGACCAATCAGTTGTGCCACAGAGAAAGGGGTGTAAATGTGTCCAGAGGGGCCTCTTGAGATTTTTACCTGACCCCAAAGGCTATGAAATTTCTAAAATTCCATATGTGAGCCTTCTGTACCCAAAGGGAATCCTGACACCTATATTTCGGCTGCCAACATTGCATGAAGAAAGCAAGTTAGAACTTGTTTCTTATTTAAAATATTTGTTGTTAAATGATGCATTTTGCTAATCACTCGACTGCGTTTGCCGTCTACCAATGTTGAGGAATGTGTGTTTCCATGTGTCCAAAACTGGTGTATTCAGGTCACCAAAAACTATACCAGTCAAATTCATCTTCTTATATAAGCTTTGGATGTATTTTAGTGAGCTGTTACAGCCATTCTGGTCATGATCCATTGCTGCGGAGATGATCAAGCCCAAGTGGACACTTGTACTAAGTTCACATGCCCATCTGCCAAACTCTGTGGTGTGCATAGATTGGAATGGTACACTTATCATCTTTCTTTTTGGAGCTTTAGTGGAGTTTTGATGTTGTTTTCTACAGGTTCTTAATGAAGCTAACTTTACAAATGCTATACTGGTAAGATCAGTTCTCACTCGAAGTGACCTTGGTGGTGCCATAATTGAAGGTGCCGACTTCAGTGATGCAGTATTGGATCTTCCTCAAAAGCAGGTATTTGAAAGAAATCAAGTTTTCTTGTTGCCAGAGTAGGGATCAAATGTGATATATATTGAGCCATATTTGAAGTACTGTCTTAATTGTGTATGCTCATGGAAAAGTATCATCATCATTATAGCTTTTTCCCAATTAATTGGGGCCGGCTACACAAATCTTTGTCTGTCATTCTGCTCATGGGGAAGTATTCTATAATTAAATGGATTATGCCATGAATCCATGATCACTACAGTCATTGCCATCCCATGAAATGAGGGATAGTGATGGACGAGGGTGGAACCAACCAGAACACACTAGGACCCCTTTCTCTTCATTACTGTTTGTTTCATTGAATGGTCATGACCCCAATGGATTATACCACAACCTTGGATTTTAGGATACTTTTCCAATGCTTTTATGTGTTACATTTCCATATTGGTCGTTTGCTTTTAAGATGCTAGTTGCGACTTAACCAGCCATCTGTATCAAGTCGGCGCCAATTTTCTCAAAAAAACCAGGGAATGCACTTATGAGGTCTGTTGAGGTAGTTATCTTTGGATACATAAAACCTACCACCACCTGTTATTTATCTCATCTTCTTCTCACTTCCTTTTTTGTTTTTTTCCTGAGATATTCTATTAGGCATAACTTTCTCTCCCTCGCTTACTTTTGTAAAAGACAGATGAGTTTTAAAGGCTCCCCCTTGTATGTTTTATACTTGTATTTCGTTTTAGTTGTTTTCTTTCATCGTCACCTGTCTCAGTGATTTGTATTACCCCTCGGGGACCTTTAGTAATCAATGCAATGTTAACAATATCACAAAAAAAAAAGGCTAACCCTTTTTCCTTTAACCTTTGCCGTGCCTTCTTTCTCTTTGTTTTCTCTTTTTCGTTTTCATTTTGGTCATTCTTGTTCGTTTGCTCATAATCCATGATGTGTAACAATATTCTTCTTTGATATCTGTTTCGACATACTGTATCTGCATGCTACATTAATTCTTATTTATTTTGACCTGTTCACCATCCATCGCTAATTCTTCTAGATTTCTATGTCAAACCACTGCAACCAATAAGCTTTCCAACTACATCTCCTCTAGTGTAAGGAGTTCTTGTTAGGTATGTAGGGTTGAAAAGTCAAGACCCTTCCCTTTGAGCTGCTTTCTTAAAGTTTTCTACTAGCTCTTTACAAGTGATTTCAGTAAGGAACTTCACATACTTGTGCCCATGGTTCCCAAACAAAATTTAATTTTCTACATGTCACTAAACATGGAGATTTGTGAATTCATTGTATCTATTTATTAAGGCTAATGCAATAGTAAGATCAAAGTGTTTGCCTTCAACATGACACTCTCAAATGTTGTTGTGGGAGAGTTCTTGGTAAATTTCCTCCACCCATTCATACAATAGACCAGTAGCGTGGAGGTAGTACTAGTAGCATGAGCACAGGAACTCAAAAGTTATCATATGTGAGAACATACAAGGAGCCAGCCCAATATCATATTTGTACAGCTCCTGTGCATCTCTTTTGCAGTATTCTCTTCCTTGTGAAGGGAGTTACGCGTATGTTTTTTTAAGGGACTTACAAGTATTCTCTTGGTGTATTTATAGCGCAGAAGACTTTTAAATTTTGACACTGCACAAGGCTGGATCCCTGCATGCCTTATTTGACATGTTATATTCACAAGACTTTTATGGCTGGCTCATGGTAAGCCTCGTCATACTTGATTTTCTATAGTTGTAAATAGGTAGCACTGTTTTCTTGTTTAAAAAATGCACTCTTCCTGGAATCATACATGATACACAACCTATTATGTATTTTTAGAAGTGAACAGAGTTTCCAGTGCTCAAATATTTTTCTGGGCATTATACTGAACAAGTGTCTCTTTGATTGTGCTTATTTGTTTGTTTATAACTTCATTCCTATTGTTCCTGATCTCTCTCTCATGTGCAGGCACTATGCAAATACGCAAGTGGGACTAATCCTGCAACAGGGGTTAGCACAAGGACAAGTCTTGGGTGTGGCAACAGCCGCCGGAATGCCTATGGCACCCCTTCTTCGCCATTACTGAGTGCACCTCCACAAATACTACTTGATCGAGATGGCTTCTGTGACCCTAAAACGGGCCTCTGTGATGCCAAGTAAAGAGGAGCTTCCTCTTTCCGTGTCATCTTCAGGGCAAAGCAAAGGCTCACACACAAAGGGTCAAAGATGACTCCAAAAGGCATAAAACGACTTATTTGTCTTTTGCATTGTATTGTATATATAGCCAATGGATGACCAAAACTAAGAATCGTGTTAAGAAAATTGATTTTCATTCTTTGTTCGGACACAAACAATATACCTCAAACAAAGACATCACAAAACTAGCATTGTTATTTTTCATTTGTTTCCTTTCTACGAAAGAAATGAATAAACTGATACAAAGGTTCATTTTACTTTGAATGCCAGTAGATTATCAGGAACAAAGTGCAGGCCGCGATAACTGCAGACAAGATGAGAGTGTCCCTGGATCGCTTCCTTCTGATTGCACCTGTAAGTTGTGGAACACAGAGGTGAGCAATTGAGGGATTCTCATCAAACTTTATGTGCAGAGAGAAAGAGAGAGAGGTCTAGTCTATACACATACCGAGAAGGCCTCGGATAATGGGGAATTTATCGCTCAGCTGCTTGACTTTTCCCTGAACATCAGCAAACAGAGTCCTTTGGGAGCTCAACACTGCTTTTGTTGATTGAGCTTGACTGATTACTTCTTCCATCTGCATATAACACAGGCAATGACGTTGAGTCCAGTTTGTGGAGATGAAGGATGTGAAATATCTGATTCCTAAATTAAAAACAACGCAAGAGCCCTGCCAGTTAACTACTCAAGAACATCATGTACCCTTTGTCTAACAAAGAGTTCACAACCAATTTGGTTTATAGCCCTCACGTCATACCATATGAATACATAATTTAGTTATACCATACACGGACTCTGGTTCTCGGTGAGATTCACCGAGTACAGTTAATCTCCCTTGCCCATGAATGAGAGGCGATGGTGGGCAGTATGCTATATCTACTCACGCAAGCTTATATCATTCATCAATTCATGGAGTTGGACTTCAGAAAAACTTGATAGGTAGTGAATATGGTGTTTAGATAAGGCTACTCATCAACATGTTATAGTAATTGCCATTTTATGGCCCTACGAAGAATACAATCTGCATAAAATTGACTTAAGGTAAGTGGGTACCAGACCAAATACCATCTTACCTATCCACCCAAAGAAAAGGAAAATAATGTTATATATTTGCTGAAACACATGCCGTTCCCAATGTGCGTGCCTCAATTGCTTCTCAAGGGAGCAGAAAACAGCCACAATTTCCAGACATATCAATGTCAAATTTAACAGCAACAATTCTATTGCTAAAACTCAAGATACTGGAAATTGGGTTCTTCTTTGCCACTAACAAAAACTACCACCTCTCGATTCACTGAAATAAAAAATAAACCAGGGACAAATACATGAAACTGTGCACAAAGGATCATTGTATGAACTATAACAAGATTGAGTTATATGGCATTGCAAGTCATAACCCACAAGCACTAGGTATTACATAGTGTCAATGTGAGAATTGGAAAAATTCAACAGAAAATACAGAAAAAGAGTATAGAGAATCTATAGAGCAGTGTCCAGAGCAACACAAACGAAAAAGTGCGGAACATAATTCTTCAAAAAGTGTTCATACAAACAAAATATAGACATACATGAATGAAATACAAGAAAATAAGGAAAAGAACAAAACAAAAACACATCAACAAAATCAAGAAATGGAACAATGTAGAGGGGCAGCATTTAGTGTTAATATTAAGATATGCCTATTAGTGTCATATAATGGAAGAAAGAAAGCTTGGTCAAGTTAAACACACGTACAAGTAGATATATTTGTTGTTAATTTTTTAGTTTAAACTAATGGAAGTTAAATATGTGACCTCACACAGATATGAAGTCTTAACACTCATTGCAGACGCCACATGTCTAATGAGCATACATTTACCACCCAAAAACAACACGTTGAGAGAGAGAGATTCACTTGCATCAATTTGGGAGGGATCCACCTGTATGAATTTCAACTTAAGAAAATGTGGAACAAAGCTCACTATCAGAAAAGAAAAAGGGGGTAGTGATCAATTCTCGTGTAAATTACTACAAAAAAAAAAAAAAAGGTTCATCCAGCATTTTGAAACCCATCGATTCCTGAACTAAATTGCTGATCCGGATGGGGAATTAGTCGCAATCGAACAGGTTCTGGGATGGTATGCCTCCCGACTGAGTTCCCTCCTAAAATCCCCCATTTCTATTTTTTTTCTTCTCTTTTAAGCGTATCTAATGTTTTCTTAGGTCTCCTTAAATCCCCACCCCATAAACCCCTATTTTTATTTCATTTTATTTTGTTTTTAATAATTTTATGGACACGAATGTGGATCAATCTAGATCAATCCGGACGATCCAACAATCCGACATGGATCTTTGGGGTGAACAATCCAAAAAGGAAAAAGGCAAGACAAAATTTTAAACCAAAATGCCCTATGGATAGAGATAACCATAACATAAACGCGTCTTAATGAATGTGGGGATGTACATATAAGGCCGAAACGATGATGACGAGATGGTCGAACAATTGGACTCAATGCACTAAGATTGTGTTTACTAATTCTAGTAACTTATCATCACTGAAGTGCCTAAGGCTTCTCAAAAAAGTTTGGTAGAACTCAAACATGGGGATTTCAAAATGCTTCATTGTGTTTGACCGGAGTTTCTCATCTTCATTTTGTGGATGATATCATTGTATGTATGGCTGCATCTATGAGGCAGGTTTTGATTTTAAATAAAGCACCAATTTGTTTCGCAGAGATGCTTGGGAGAAGCCTTAAGTCGATCATTCCAAGGTGTCCAGAGTCAGGGGAATACTGATATGATGAACATGTCTAGAGAGTTTGAAGCTGTCATGTCCGTGCATTGGGGATACAAGAGAAAATCTTGAAGAACCCATCATCAAATTTGTGAAAAGATCAGTTATTTGTAAAAAGGGATAGTTATTTCCTCTTGGGGTTGAATAATTAACATTCCTTCTAATTTTTACTTGTATTTGGTGCACTCTTTTGAATCTTCTCTCTAGCTAGAGATAAAAAGGTTATTGTAGCCAGTGTTCGTAAAATCGAACCGGAACGGTTAACCGGATATGGCCCCGGAAATGGTTTAACCGGCCTAACCAGTAAACAGGCCAATTCAACCACTCTAACCGGACAAGTCCCGGGGGGTAAAAAAAATGTTGAAAAAAATAAAAACGATACAAAAAAAAAATCTACTAAAATATGAAAAGTATAGAAAGAATGATTAAAACAAAAACACACTCAAATGAAGTTCAAAATTAATGAAAAAAATGGATTTTAACGAATCGATTTGTGCCTTGGGGTATTTTTAAAATTATCTGAAAAGGAAGGAAAAATATAAAAGTGAGTATTCATGACCAAAACAATTTTTTATCTTTACCATAATGTAAAGAATATTAAAGCAATGTTAAAAAAATCGACTCAGCAAAGGTAATCGGGACCTGGCCGAGACGAGCTACTCGCCCAAGTCCAAATCATTTTTTTTTAAAGAAAATGGAGAAAAAAATTAAGTTACATATAATATAAGGCTCGTCTTTTGTCAACCAAGTAGTAAATGACATACTGGTTAGTGCACCTAATGTTACATGACCTCTTTTTATAAGAGGTTTCTAGTTTGATTCTGACAAGTTGGTATTTTTTTGAACTCCAACGAAATGAAGTCTTAAAAAAAAAAAAATTGAAATTATAACGAAATGAAGTAAAAAGCTAGCGGCAAGATTCGAACCATGATTGAGATAAAATTTAATCATCAAAGCTAACCAGTAAATCATTTTTATATATCTGATATGAATTTGAAGTAGTATTTGTAGTATTTTATTTAAAGTTTAAGATATTGATTGATCACCAAAACCACTCAAAACCGGAACTGGCCGGTTCTGATCTAACCGGGCGATTAACGATTAGATCATTCGGTTTTGCAAACATTGGTCAGGACCCCCCAGCTGCCTAGGCACTGCCCAGTTGAAAGGATGTCAGTGGAAAAGCTCCAAATGGACAGGCCCGCACACCATTTTTGTCTCTCACTGAACTTGGAAGGCATTGAGCCCTAACAGTTTCAATAATGCCACAAGCTCAAGGATTTTGCTGTCATAAAGCTAGGTCCCAAGCCCGTCGATTGTGCTACAATCAGTGTTCACAAAACCAGGAGATCTAACCGCTAACTGTCCGGTGAGATACTGGCCGGTTCCAGTTTTGGGTGGTTTTGGTGATCAACTGGTATTTTAAACTTTAAATAAAATGCTACCTCAAATTCATATCAGATATACAAAAATGGTTTACTGGAAAGCTTTGACAATTAAATTTTATCTCAATCACGGTTCAAATCCTACCGCCAGCTTTTTACTTCATTTTGTTATAACTTCAACGTTTTTTTGAATACTTCGTTTTGTTAGAGATCGAAAAAAATACCTGCCCCCCAGAATCGAACTAGAAACCTTTTATAAAGAGGTCCTTGAACATTAGATGCCCTAACCAGTACGTCATTTACTACTTGGCTGAAAAAAGAAGGGCCTATATTATATATAACTTAATTTTTCTTCATTTTCTTTAAAAAGGACTCGAGCGAGTTCGAGTAACTCGCCCGAGCATCTCGCCTCGACCAGGTCCCGATTACCTTGGGCGAGTCGATTTTTTTAACACTATTTTAATATTCTTTACATTATGGTAAAGAATAAAAATTGGTTTGGTCATTAATACTCACTTTTATATTTTCTCTTTTTTTTCAGAAAATTTTAAAAGTACCCCGAGGCACAAATCGATTCGTTAAAATCCATTTCTTTCATTCATTTTCAACTTCATTTGAGTGTATTTTGTTTTAATCATTCTTTAAATGCTTTTCATACTTTAGTAGATTTTTTTGCATGTTTTTTATTTTTTCAACACTTTTTTGACCGCCCGGGACTTGCCTGATTAGAGCAATTGAATCGGCTGGTTTACCGGTTAAGTCGGTTAAACTGCTTCCAGCCCCATGTCCGGTTATCCATTCCAGTTCGATTTTATGAATATTGGTCCTGACTACCCAACGCCTAGGCAATCGCCCAGAACTAAAGGGGCCTAGAACCTAGGTTGAAGAAGAGGAGCAAGGGGCAGGGGAATATGAGTATATATCATAAAATATTAAAAATCCCATAATCCAAAAAGTTTCAAACTCTTGTATATTCATAATAGATGAACTACTACTAGCACAAACAAAAATAAATATAATAGTAATCATCAAATTAGTAATACTGGCACAATCCATAATCCATACTCCATAGACCATACTCCATACTCCATACTCCATACTCCATAGTTCATATCATTCCATAATTCATATTTTCATACAACGATACAACCATACAAGCACACACATAAGCGTAGATAGTAGAAACTAGAAAATAAGAAAAAGAAATTATAAGACTCAACACCAAGAGTCAAGTGTCTTCAATCATCATCAGAAAAAGTATGGCAAGCCTCATCATGTGCATCGGATTCGAGGCCATCATCATCAGAGTCATCTCCCTCTTCAACATAACGCTCGTTCTCTTCTGTTTCTTCTGAATCTGCCTCTTCCTCCTCTTCTTCTACCCCCCTCTTACTCTGTGCAGATGAAGCCCTAGGAGTCTTGGCAGCTCTATTTGGTCCTCAGCACCCTTTTCTTGCTTTTTGTGTTTCACTGAACTCTAATATTACTTATTCTCCTCCCAGGTGGTCTCAAAAAAAATTTTACACCAGGCAACATCCCCCTCAATACCGGTAAGGTGCTCCTTGAACTAGTAACTACCCTCATAAGTATCTGTTCCACAATAATTACACTTTAAATAATTCTTGTCATTCAGATTTGGGTTATGACCATACTTCCAACCCATATCACCACTTCTAGAAGAACCTGGAGAAGATATTTCCATATAACAAAGCTCATTTTCTTCCTTTTTTGGTTTTACTAAATTCAAATATTGTCTACTCTCATCCCTAGTAGCTTTAGGAACCTTTTTACAAGAAGCAATGCTCCCTTTAATACCCGGCTAGGTGTTTCTTGAATTGGTTAATACCCCTATTGGTATCTTTTCACAAAAAGTACACCTTATACAATTTTCATTGTTTGGTTTCGGGTTATAACCATACTTATAACCTGGATCACCTCTCCTAGAAGAACCAGAAATAGACATATCCAAATAACAAGGCTTTTGTTCCTATTTGTGTTTTACTACACTCATATATTACTTAATCTCCTCTCTAATAGCTTAAGAAACATTTTTACAAGGGACAACATCCCCCCCAATACATGAAAGGTGTATTTGAACCGGATTATACCCCCATTCATATCTTTTTCGCAATAATTACATCTTATACGATTTTTGTCATTTGGATTTGGGTTATAACTATACTTCCAACTCGGATCACTACTTTTAGAAGAACCCAAAGAAGATATTGAAATGACAAATAAAATCTCAAATATTAACATTTTTTAACTAACCTTTTTGCTCAATCTTCAATCTTCAATGTTTGAGATGTTTTCCAATCTCATATACTTCCCAAAAACCCTCTAATAAGCTTCAAAAATCATGAAGATCAAATCCAAAGCAAAAAGTTGATGGTTGGATCGATTTTTCAAAAGACTCTAAAATACTCGATAGATCTCTTAAAAATGTGAAAAAATGATTGTTTTTTAATTTTGTTTTAACTCTAAAGTAAACAAATGGGTCTAGGTCACACAATAACCTAAACCCCCATTTCCCCCTAATTTAGGGACAAAAATCAAAAAATATCTCTCAATGAGGGGCATTTTTGCCCCAAGGCAAGGTGTAGGCCCTAGGCAGCTGCCCAGGCCTGGGCATACCCCCAGCACCTAGGCAGGATCCTAGGTACCTAGGCGACCACCTAGGGACTTCCTGCCCAGGAAAACCGCCTAGGCTTGGGCGATGCACCCAGGCCCTTTGGGCCGCCTAGGCGCTAGGCAGTCCGCTTTTTGAAACCATGCATCCTTTTACCATACGCAAATAAATTCCCTTGGGCGTCACCTAAAAAGCATGGTTCCTCCTGGCCCCACCAATGATTCGAGCTTTCAGCTGGCAGGTTTTGTCCAAGTCTTCATATGAGACCAACTTTGTCAAAGGGAACTCCAATTTCCCAACCGTTGTGCAATGTGTAGAAATGCCCACAAAACCATAGACCACCATGTTGGGGTATCCATCCTTCAGCTGTTCGAGTGGGAGTGCGCGATGGCACAAGCTGTCCAACAATTCCCCAACGCCCGAAAAAAAAAAAAAAAAAAAATTCCACCTGTGGGGCTCTTTTTTTGGCAATCCACCCACTTGGTCACTTTGTGAATCTTGATGAGGTGGGGTCAAGGATAGAATCATGTCTACAATCATATTTTGGGCCTAGAACTGACAGAAATTTAGTTGCTGGTGTCGGGGGGTTTTGATTGAAACTGGAAAGACAGCTAACTCTCAAGACCAATGTCCATCTCAAGATCCAATCTTTGGGCATTGCCCAAGATTGGCACTGTCAAGTGAAATTTAGATGGCTACTCCTTTGATGGTCTGCCACCAGAAGGTGTTGGGGCTTCTTTAGAGATAGCGCATCTCAGGTCTTGCTCTATTACTCAGGACCTACCGGAACAAAAAATACCATGTTTGCTGAGAAGCAACAATCTTTTGGAAGATATCAAGCAGACAGCAGCTGGGGCCAATCTCCACTTGTCCATGGTGATTAGATACCGTTTTTTACCACAATCTTTGACCTTAAGAGCTCCCATCAGCTAGAATTCAAGCATGTGTAGTGTGAGGCTAATACAGCTACCAATGCATTAGCAACAGACGGAGCTTTGTCCCAAAATTTTGTTATACTTCTAGGAAACCTAAGAGCTTTTATTTTTTCCACTTTTTGCCTTCATCAAACAGTCCTTTATAGTGGCATTCTCTATATGGGGGATAGTGCGCAGATGCTCAAGTGGAATTGGTATCTCCCAGAAAATTATATAGTATTATATTATACAATATTAATATTATATTATATAATAATGAAAGACTTTACTTAAATATATTAAATATATATTAATTATTGTATGTCATCATCATCATCCGAGCCTTATCCCAACTATTTGAGGTCAACTATACAAATCTTGTTTCGTCATTCTGCTCTATTGAGGGTCATACTCTTAATAAGACCATAAGTTGCAATATCTTTTTTCACTACTTCCATCCATGTTCTTTTAGGCCTTCCCCGTATCTCTTTAGAGATTTCCACTTGAACCAAATCGCACTTCCTAACCAATGTTGTATTCGGTCAAAGCTGCACATGGCCAGCCCACCTAAATCTACTCTCCCTCATCTTGTCGTCTATTAGAGCCACCCCTAAGTTCCCTCAAACGTATTCATTCTGAAACCACAGCCTCCACTTTTTCCCCACTATGCACATGACCAGCTTGGGTTTACAAAACGTGTCTCTACTTCAACTTCAATCACTTCCGCTCTACCTCTTTAGTCTTATGATAGAGCTCCATGTACTCGAGTCACCGAAAAGTGAGTGAAGCACAACATGTCTCCAGTTCAACAACAGCGGAGCAAACAATGGAGAGCGGAGCACTGCAATGACTCTTCTCCAAGGTCCGAGGAGAACCATAACTATCCTTTTTTGTCTTGCCACTCATCCATCTCAACATTCTCATCCCCGCTACACTCGTCCTATGGGCATGTTGTTTCTCGACTGCCCAACACTCTGTCCCATAAAGCAAAGCTGGTCTCACTGTCCCATACAACTTTCCCTTCAGCTTCATTGGTATGCGGTAATCACATAAAACTCTGGTTGCACATCACCACTTTGTCCACCCACCTCTAAATCTGTGTGGCATCTTCCTCAATCCCTTCATTTTCCTAGATTATTGACCCAAGATATCGAAAATGTTCTTTTTTCGGTATTTTTGGCCATCAATCTTAGCTACTTCCTCATTTCTACTCCTATTATTACTAAACTTGCATTTCATATATTATGTCTTAATCCGACTAACTTTAAAACCTTTAGATTCTAGAGCATCACTCCAGAGATCTAACTTTGCATTGATGCTGCTTCTAGTCTCATCGATCAAAATTATGTCAACTGCAACATATACCACGACACTTCATCTTGCAGATGCCTAATTAACTCGTGCATAACTAAAACAAAGAGAAATAGGCTCAATATTGACCCCTGATATATATCACCAAAGATTCACTAGTCTCTCTACTAGTTGTTCGCACGCTAGTTAGCGCACCCTTGTACATATCTCTCACCTTATCAATATAGCATTTGAAGATTCCTTTCCTTTCCAACACCCACTAAATTAAATCTCTAGGTACCCTATGGTAAGCTTTCTTTAAATCAATAAAACCATGTCAAGGTTTTTTCCCTTCTTCTCAAACTTCTCAATCATTTGCCTAAGTAAACAAATGGCCTCAATTATCGACCTCCCTAGCATAAAACCTAATTGATATTCTGCTATACTAATTTCATATCTTAGTCGTTGCTCAATCACTCTCTCCCACAACTTCATGATATGGCTCATAAGTTTGATCTCTCAATAATTTGCACAATTATGCATGTCTCCTTTATTCTTGTAAATATGTACCACAATACTTTTCTTCCATTTGTTTGGCATTTTCTTTGTTCCAACACCTTGTTGTAACTTGGTCAGCCAACATATGCCAATCTCACCCATGCATTTCCAAACCTCACACGGGATACCATTTGGTCCTAAACCTTTCCTATCTTCAAATATCTTAATCCTGCAGATGTAGCTATCACCTCCGCTCACATTTATGCTAAAGGTTCCTCCTAGCATTGTGCTCCCAGTGTGATCGCCAATTAACAATTTTTGAAAGTAAACTCTCCACCTTCATTGACACAGTCATCCTTCACCAAGACCCTCTGATCCTCACTCTTAATGCATTTAATATGGTTTAGATCCCTACACCTCATCTCTCACATTTTTGCTAGTTTGAAGATATCTTTTCACCTTCTCTTTTTCCCAGTGTATTGTAAAGATTATCATATGCCTTAAGTTTAGCCTTACATAGAATTTTCCTTAGTATTTTTATATTCTTTTAAGTTTTAATCACTTCTATTATATTGCTAAGTTTTATAAAATGATCGTTTTTTGCTAAGGGCCTTCTGAACACCGTCACTCCACCACCAAGTTTCCTTATCGAACTTTCTTTTCCCTTTAGTTTCTCTTGAAACTTCTTTTCCCACTTTCTTAATACAATCAGCCATCTCATTCCACATATTATTAAGTTCATGTTCAAAGATGCACTTTCCTTCGTTTACTAATTTATCCCTTAACTAAGTCTATTTTCTCCTTTTTAAAAATCCAACCACCTAGTTCTTGGACACCTACTAACTTCACTCCTTTTCCATCTCTTTATGTAGGCATCAATAACCATGAGCCTATGTTGCTTGGTCAAATTCTATCCTAGGATAACCTTAGTCTTTACATGATGGTCGATCTACCTTCTTAACTAGGAAGAAGTCTATCTGGCTTTTATATGATCGACTTTTATAAATTATTAAATGTTCGTCTTGCTTATTAAAGTATGCGTTTGCTATTGCCAGGTTGTAGGCCATAACAAAATATAAAATAGCTACAAACATCTCATTTCTTCCCCAAAACAATATCTCCCATATACCCTTTCGTATCATCTACACTATGCTTCCCTACATGATCATTTAAGTCCTCTCCTAAAAATGTCCTCTCTCCATTTTATATGTCTTGGACTAGTCCATTCATGTCCTCCTGGAATTGTCGCTTAATTTTGTCCTCTTGTCCAACCCGTGACATATTAGCACTAATTATATTAATTATCTCCTCCCCTACCTAACACAAGTTTAATTAATAGGAGCCTCTCACCTACTCTCTTGACATTAACTACTTTATCCTTTAAATCTTTGTCTATTATTATGCCTATGTCGTTTCCATTATTACCTTTTCTTATGTACCAAGTTTTATACTGATCAATTTCCTTAGCTCTTTCCCCTTTCCACTTAGTTTCTTGTAAGCAAGCTATGTTTACTCTCTTTCGTCACATTGTATCCACTAACTCCATAGTCTTACCTAGTAGCATCCATACTTTCCATGTGGCTAGACGACTCTTATTATGTTGGACTAGCTTTTTTACCCATGTTCGTCTAGAATATCACCAGAACCGTTGCCTATTTTTCACCGCAACCAGGCAGTGCTGCAACGCGTTGCTTCTGCGGAACATCCTAGCTAAATCCTACTCATTTCTTATTGTACCCAGGTTCTTGTACAATACCTCACTTAAAGGAAACGCCCCTAGCATGAGCAGATAATGTAGATATAGGATTGGGAAAATTATAAAAAAACCCCCAAAATATACTTTTTATGCAACTTACCCCCCCAGCTAGCTTTTGCTCTCAACTTTTTCCAAAAATAAACTTTTTATCATATTCCCAAAGGGAAAAAGTTCATTTTTCTAGACGAAAATTCCTTTCCCGTAGCACACTGCCAAAACGCACTTAAACAGTGTCGGAGCCCTGTGACTCATAATGCTCCACGACCGGAGCACACATACGCAGTGCCAGAGCACTGTGTTACATTGCCGGAGCGCACTTACGCAGTGCTGGAGCATGTATCACATTGCCGGAGCGCGGTTAAACAGTGCCGGAGCCCTATAACTCAAAATGCTCCACTGCCGAAGCGCACTTACGTAGCGCCGAAGCGCTGTGTTACACTGTCGGAATGCACTTACGTACTGCCGGAGCGCGGTGTTGCCGGAGCGCGGTGTTACACTGCCGGACCACTCTAACACAGTGCCGGAGCCCCTGTGACGGGGCTCTGGCACTGTTTAAGGACGCTCCGTCAACGTGCCATGAGAAGGGCATTTTTGTCTAGAATTATGAACTTTTTCCTTTGGAGGGGTATTTGCATAAAACGTTTGTTTTTTGGAAAAAGTTGAGAGCAAAAGTTAGCTAGGGGGAAAGTTGCATAAGAAGTAGCTTTTGGGGGGGGTTTTATAATTTTCCCTATAGGATTCATGGGAAGTTGTAACAAAATTTTATGTTAGCTACCCATCCAACACAATGCTACTTTACTCGGGCTTGGGATCAGCATTGACCGATAGGGGGTTGTCGAGGTGGAGTTTAAATTATTGTATATAATGTCTATTAATTATAATTATCATCATCATCATAATCACCATATCCTTTTCCCCATTAATTGAGGTAGGCTATACGAATTCTGGTCTGCCATTCTACTCTATTTAAGGATATACCGTCAATGAAGCCATAAGTCCTCATATCTTTTCGAACTACTCCAACCACGTCCTTTTGGGCCTACCCCTTTCCCTTTTCAATTATTCCACTTAAACTAACTCGCACCTCCTAACAGGTGTTGTACTGGGTTGACGTCACCATGGCCAGCCCACCCAAGTCTACTCTCTCTTATCTCCTATTGATGCCACGCCTAAACTTTCCCGAATGGATTCATTTCAGATTCTATCCCTTGTCTTGCCATCCATCCATCTCAACATCCTCATCTTCGCTACACTCATTTTATGAATATATTATTTTTTGTCCGCCCAAAGTTACGCCCCATAAAGCAAAGCTGGTCTCCCAACTATCCTATAGAACTTACCCTTCAGCTTCATTGGTATGCGGCAATCACATAAAATTCTAGTTGCACATTTCCACTTCGTCCACCCAGCTCTAATTCTATGTACGATATCTTCCTCAATCTCTTGATTTTCCTGGATTATCTCCCCAAGACATTGAAAGTAAAGTCTTTTTTGTACTTCCTGGCTATCAATCTTAACTACTTCCACATCTCTACTCTTATTATTACTACACTTGCATTCCATATACTTTGTCTTAGCCCAGCTAATTTTAAAACTTTTGGATTCTAAAGCATTCCTCCAAAGTTTTAACTGTATGTTGACATCGTTTTGGGTCTCATCGATCAAAACTATGTCATCTACGAACAGCATACACCACGGTATCTCATCCTGCAGGTGCCTAGTTAAGTCGTTTATAACTAAGACAAAGAGGTACAAGCTCAATGCTAACCCTTGATGTAAACCTATTGTCACTAAAATCTCACTCGTCTCTCCACCAGTTGTTCGCACACTAGTTAGCACTCCATCGTACATATCTCTCACTAAGTCGATATATCTGGAGACTCCTTTTCCAACACCCTCTAAATCAAATCTCGGGGTACTCTATCATAAGCTTTCTCTAAGTCAATAAAGACCATGTCGTGTTCTTTTTCCTTCGCCCTAAACTTCTCAATCAATTGCCCAAGTAGGAAAATATCCTCGGTTGTTGACTTTCTTGACATAAAACCAAAATGGTTTTCAGATACACTCGTTTCATGCCTTAATCGTTGCTCAATCACTCTCTCCCAGAACTTCATAGTATTGGCTCATAAGCTTGATTCCTCGATTGTTTGCACAATTCTATATGTCTCCTTTGTTCTTGTAAATTGCTACAACAATACTTTTCCTCTATTTGTCTGGCACTTTTTTTGTTCTCAACCAGTATTCCAAAAAACGGACCGCCCAACGCATGGGCGGATCTGGGGGTCTGGACGTATCGCCCAAGCCTAGGCTCCCTAAAAAAGCGGTCGTCCCTAGGCCCCCGCTTAGGCACCCAGGAAACCGCCTAAGCGGCCGCCCAGGGATTGCGCCCCGCTCAGAGCTGAAGCAATTTTCAAAGGGCATTTTTTGTCTTTTTTTCTTATACTAAAGGCCCAAAAATGGGTGTCTTAGGTCCATTTGAAACCTAAAACCGTAAAGGCCATTTTTTGTCTTATACTAAAGGGCTAAAAATAGGTGTTTTAGATCCATTTGAAACACAAAACGTATTGGAGCCCATTTTAGAGAGAGAAAGCCCCCAAAAAACAGTTTTTTGATAATCACTTTAGGATCGAAGGGTTTCTCAAAATTATGAGAAATTGATCAAAACATCACCCATTGGTATTAGATTTAAATTTGATGTTTTATAAATCTATTGGGTAGGTTTTTAGAAGATTTTGAGTCCTTAGAAGCATCTTTGAGGTGAAAGTTTGGAGATTAAGCAATCAAACTCAAACTCAGTGATTTTTTTTATTGCTTGTAGAAATTGCATTATTTTGAGATGTCTTCTTCGAGATCTAATAGGAGTGGTGATCTCGGTTGGAAATATGGCTACAACCCAGATCCTAATGTATAAGATGCAAGTTTTGTGAGAATGATACAAAAGAGGGTATAAACAGGTTCAAGAAACATTTTACCGGCATCAAGGGGGATGTTGCCCCATGCAAAAAGCCTCCTGATGTTGTTAAAGAGGAAATAATCAATTTTTTGAATATAGTAAAAATGAAAAAGGATGAGAGATTTGCCTCTATAGCAAAGATTAGGTTTGGGGTTCGGGTCAATTATGATGTTAGTGATGAAGATGGGATTGGGGAGGGATATCAAGAGATGGAACAATCCAATATTAGGGGAAAGGGAAAGGGAGTTGTAATTGCTTCTGGTTTTGGTTCTGATTCTAGTTTTGGGAGTAAGAAGCCTCGAGTTAGAGGCCCTATAGATAGTTTTTTGCCTCGGCCAGACCATGAGGTTGCACGAGAGAAAACAAAAAAGCAAACCACCAATGAAAATAGAATGAAGAAGGAAGAGAGCGATAGAGCTGCTTATTATTTTGCTACATGGTTTTATGAGGCAGACATTCCTTTCAATACCGCTCGCTTAAACAACTTCTATGTCGCGGTAGAGGCAATTGGCCAATTTTCGCCTGGGATGAAACCCCCAACCCCATATGAGCTTTCAGAACCACTTTTGAGAAAAGCGGTGAGTGTCACAAAAGAAGCTGTAGAATAGACTATTATGTTGACTGTAGATTTAGAAAAGAAGGTAAGGCCAACTTTCCTTTTGTGTTAACAAAGTATGAATTCCCACCACGGCTTTCTCGCCTTCAACGGAACTCCTGTTATGTTAACATCAGAAAACATTGATAGTGGAGTAACATCAACACTTGAAATCAACCTTCAGTACATACTACGTTTTCTGATACGAGAGATCCTAGACCAGCTAGGCAGACGCAGAGCAGACTAATCTCAGTATGAACTAAAGATTAACCCAATCAATATAATAATCATAAATTGCAACTTATGGCTCTGATACCATTTTAAGATGCCAGAAGATACTGTTTCAGAAATCTCTGTTTATAATACCCCTTATTCTAATTCTAATTTCCGTCATATGTTTTCAAAACAAGATCACCTTTTTGAAATAACTTATACCCTTGAAAAATTTCAGAAACCAATTCTCAGTTGATAAACACTAATCATATCTATGATAAATCTAGTTTAAATTGGACCAAAAAAATCAAAACGTCATGTGAAAAAAAAAACCCTGAAGCTATAAAAGAATATGTTCAAGCCTCTTCTTTTGACCAACACCAAATACCTGCTACCCAATCTGAACAATATGTTACTATTACCTTACCTAGTAACCTATTCCCCCAATGGCTTAGAGATGGTTATACCCATATCCATTTTGGCCATAAAGCTAGTTCTCACTTTTCATGGAAGAAGAGGTATGGAAGCAATTTCCTGAATTGCTTTGCTAGATTCTAGCTTTTTAGAATACCAGCATGCATGTATTGGAACTGTACAAACAACCTTAAAAGCAGGAACCATATTTGTAACGTTCTTCCCAAACTTTAATATCCCTATCAAAGACCCTCATTTGAGTTCAGCTTTTAAAGTCCAGTTATAGATTACAGGCACCAAACAAATTGAAACAACCACTGTAGCTACACTCCATTATCAAATGGTGTATAGACTACAGAACCATGCTTTTGACATAGTTACCCCTTTGTCCCCAGAACAAGAAAATACAACATTGTTTATCAAAGTTGATAACAATTCTCAACCTGTCTGTCATTATATTCCTAGACAAATCTCTCGAGAAAGGTTGCTTGAATTAATTCCATTTACATGGGTGACAAATTATGAAACTCTTCAAAATCAATGTCAACCATTGATGCAATCAGATTCTAAAATGGCTAGAATGCCAGATGGAACCGAGCAGATAAATTTTCAAAATCAAAGAATAGCTGAGAACCAGACCAGAGAAATACTTCCAACTCAATTTCATGGATTCCTTGAAAAAGTCCATGTTGTTGCTTTTGATAAAACAGGAAAGCCAGTTTATGAACAAAAAACTTCTGATGGCTATAACTGGTTTGATACTTGTGATTGCTCTACTTGTCTTGAAGAAGCTTTAGATGATTTTCCAAAAAGAAAAAGCAAAAAGGAAAAATCATCACAACAAAATCTTCATCAAAGATATATGGAGGGTGATCCATCTGTTGGTTTGCTTGGAGAAAGTTCAGGAAAATGGGATTACTATGTGACATATGGTTGGTCAAATAAAAATCCAAATTCCCTGTTTCAGTAATAGTTCCCTCAAGATGGGATGATCCAGAAGATAAACAGATTCTAGACTGTTTAGCTTTTGATCTGCAAAGTTCTAAGTATACCTCAAATTTTCCTCCTTTACATGATTTTGAGAGACCCCAAGAAAATGAAAAACATGTATGGAAAATTAAGAATCCCAATGTAAGCGACAACACTGGTTTACAAAAGTCCATTTCTCCAGCCGAAGCTAGTTTAATTTGGCCAGCTGAGAGTGCCAAATCTCATAATTTAGCACTAATTCGGATAGAAGAAAAGCAAAATGCAGTGTCTACCCAGATGCAGGGATTATTAAGTATAATAGTTCAATTAAAAGAAAGAATTCAATTGTTGCATGAAGAATTGATGCATATCTTGTATACACAGTAAAAGACATCAATGAGCAATCTTATTTGCTAGTTCAAAAAGGACAAGAGAAAGCCTCCTTGGAAAAACAACTTCAAAGCCTTGAAAAAGACCTTTGGAAATCGCAATATCAATCCCAATATCCTCAGCATCAATACCAATCCCAATACCAATCTTTGTTACCATTTCCACATACCCAGGCTTATCCGACTTTAAGAAATCCAGACCCTTTTCCTCCCACGAGAACTCTTTACCCAGCCACTGGTCTCATTCCTCTCAGAAATTATGGTTTCAGACCATTAAGGACATTTGAGCAAGAAAAACAATTTCCTGAAGAGATGTTTTTTCCCCAATTGAGAAAAAAACCAAATATGCACACCCATCTTCATTCCAACATCCAATTCCCAGTCCTAAGACAACTTCACCATCAACCACTGTCCATCGTTCCACTGGTTCCCAAATACCAAAACAAGAAACCCAAATGTTTCAAAATTCTGACACTGAATCAGATGTTGTGGCCTCTTCTGTTCCGGCTTAGATGAATATTCCTTTTAAACCCTTAAATGAAATGAGTTCTTTTCTTAAGAACTTAACAAAAGAGCCTAAAGTTAATCTTCAAAATGAAACCCACTCCTCAGATGATATGACTGATACATCTGAAATATTTATGGAAGATATATCTTCTTCTTCTATGGATTTTGAATCCTTATTGATGATGAATCCTCCAGAACAGCCACCTAAACCTGACCCTTTAATGGAAGAAGACCTCAGACCACCTAACCACCAAGAACCTCAACCGATCCCCACATATGGTGACTCCTCAAAAGGCTTTACAATTGATGACATTCCACCATCTCGATGGAATAACAAATAGAGAAATCCAAGGATGGATGCATTCTGAAATGCTCAATCCGGCTAATTCTTTAACTGGAACAATTTCTAAAGTCATTGTTAGGTTAAAACGAAGACTTTTTTATTGGTATATAAGTCTTGGAGAATACAGGCAAATGCAATTGCAAAATAGTGAGTCCATTATTGAATTTCTTAAGTATCTTGTTGTTGAATTCTCTTGCCCAGTGAAACATGAACAAATCGTTGCAAGAGAAGAGTTTTTTCAACTCAAATGTTGTTCATTCAAGAGACAAGATCTTGAAAAACACTTTTCAGAAATGAATAAGAGGTACCCTAAGATAGGAGGAATTGATGATGTTAACCTAAAACAATTTTATCTTGAATCTGTACCTCCGACTATTGGCAAAGAAGCTACAAGGACTATGGAAAATAAGGGGCTTACTATTCAAAATACCAGTTTTGGTGAATTTTATCAATATGTTCTCCATGCCTTAGAAAGACTGTGCAACTGAGTTGAATTTGTCAAAGAGAAGGAAAACAATAAGCATCTATTGGGAAAATCTTGTGATAAACCATATCTCAAGATCATATGTAATTCAGAGAAACAATGTGCTTGTCCACCTAATTGGACAAATGACAAAACCCTCAAACACCGAAGGAAAAAGAAAAAATACAAGAGATTTAAATATCTCAGAAAATCAAGGTTCCAGAATTTTCAACACAAGAAAGGAGATAGATGCTATGTTTGTGGTCAAAAGGGACATCTTGCGAAAACTGCCCTAATCAGAAAAAGAAGAAAAAGATTATCCGCCTCCTTTCACAAGTTCTAGATGAAGAAATTGATAATGATTTACAATCTATGTTCTCTTGATGATGAGCAGACTTCAGAAACCTTATTGTCTATTGCATATTCAGACGACAATGAGGTAAATGAAATAAGCAACACTCATATCTCAAAAATATTGTCTCCACAGGAAAGTCATGCAGAAATAGCCAGTTTACCCTTTCAGCCAACCACAATAGCCTTGGTCCAGATACTTCCTGAACATTATGCCAAACCTTTGTCCATAACAGCCTTTTTTGATACAAGAGCATAAACTAGTATTTTAAAACCAGATTTGCTACCAAAACAGTTTTGGGAAACATGCAACCAAACTTTTTGAACTGCTAATGGTGAAAAATTTACCATAAACCAGATAAGCAAACCCATTTTGATAAAACTTTTTCCCAAACTAGTTATCCAGCACAAACTGTTAGGATCCTATTTGCCCAACAAAGAACTATTACTTGGATTTGATGTTCTACACCAGGTAAAACTTCAATGGACCTCCAAAGGATTACATTATAGGAACCTAACCTTACCCTGGATTGCTTCATTAGACCAACCTCACAGTTTAGAAGTCATTCAACAAAAAATTTTGACAGACTGCTGTGCATATTCCCATACTGAGTTTCTCAAAAAATGCAAAAACCCTCTTTGGAGAAATCAGAACTTTTATGTCAAACTACCTTTCAAGAAGAATGAGGACATAAATCCCACAAAAGCTTCACACAGAGGTTTAAATCCAGATCTTTTGGAACAAGCTAAACTAGAAATTAAAGATTTGATAAAGAAACAGTCGATTGAACCTACAAGTTCTCCTTGGCCTTGTGAAGCTTTTTATGTAAAAATAAAAGAGCAGAACAAATCAGAGGAAAACTTCGGTTAGTAATCAATTATCAACCTTTGAATGCTTTTCTTGCAGATGATAAATTCCCTCTGCCAAACCAAACTGCACTATTTTCTCAAATTTCTCATACACACATCGTTTCTAAATTTGATTTAGAAATAGGTTTTTGGCAAATAAGAATTCATCCAGATGATCGTCCTAAAACAACTTTATGTTTACCAAATTATCATTTTCAATGGACTGTCATGCCTTTTGGTTTAAAAAATACACCTACATATTTTCAAAAAGTTTTAAGAAACATTTTTTAACCAATCTCAACACAGGCACTGGTATATATAGATGATATACTTCTCTTCTATCCAGATCTTGATAGTCATATACTTCTATTAGAAACATTCTATTCCCTGTGTTGTAAATATGGCATTATGCTTTCTGAAAAGAAATGTGGTTTTGCTACGACAAAAATTGATTTCCTTGGTATGCATTTCCATAACGGAATGTATAAACTCTAGCCTCATATAGCAAAACACTTATTAGAATTTCCAGATATTCTATCTTCCGTAAAGTAGATTCAACAATTTTTAGGAATTGTAAATTATATGTCCCCTTTTATTCCAAAGCTTGTTCTCTTCACTACTCCACTTTATCTCCTTCTGAAGAAGAACGCACCACCTTGTATAAAAAACAGATTGAGTGTGTTCTTGAGCTCAAAAGACTTTCTCATAATCTTCATTCTTTAAAAATCCCATCTACAGGAAAAAGGATTTTACAAGCTGATGCTTCGGATGAATTTTGGGCATGCATCTTACTTGAAGAAAAAGATAAAGAACGAATGATTTGTGGATATAAAAGCGGAAAAATTCAAAGAATCTGAACTTCATTACCACTCTACATTTAAAGAAATCCTTGCAGTGAAAAGAGGAATTGAAAAATTCCAATTTCATCTGATAGGACATTTTTTAGTGGTAGAAATGGATCTTTCAACTTTTCTGAATATGCTCAGGTTAAAAAACAAGATACTTCCAAATCCACAGTTACTCAGATGGGCAAGTTGGTTTTCACTATGGAATTTTGAATATAAACATATTTCTGGAAAGAACAATATCTTAGCTGATATGTTTTCTCGAAAGAAATATTCCGAAGATACTATGCTTCAAATCGTCCCCTTCTGCGGAGCCATGATAAGAATGGATGAGAATGAACCAAGAGATGTTCCTGATGAAATTTACGACATCATACTCACCAAGACAATGGAAGCACGAAATGAGACTATGCAACAAAAAATGCATGAAATATTAATTAGAAATCATGGAGAATGTTTTCAAGGAATTCGATGCCATCCTACATATCATTTTTTATCCTTATTTCAAACCAGACACTATTATAATATGTCTAAGGAAGCCCTTTGTTTTCTATGGTATCTTATCCAAAACCACCATATCTGTTTTAATTTTCATGTGAGAAAATTATTATCCTATCTCAGACATTCTCATTTCCTACAATGGAACAATTATGCCCATCCCAACCCCCGATCATTCAACTTTTACAAGTTTTTATTAAAACATTACCATTATAATCAATGGACTGAATCCTTTTATTATTATCACAAACCTTATGTTATTATAGCCTTTCACCTAGACCTTCAATCCCAGATTTATTCTGAATATACTTTCATCACCCAACATCCCTATATCCAAACCATTGGATGGTATGATTCTAATCTCCTGAACTTTTGGTTATTTCAAACTGAGCTATGAAAAGAGCTAAAAATCCTCATGTGCTACATTAACAGAATTAGCCAGAATGGATTCCTTTGGATGTCTATACAGGAACAACAGTATGGAATGATGAGACTCCCCGAAGTGCTGCCCTTCTACACCAATTACATTTATGGCTTGCTGACCATCCTCCACCGCCTGAAGAACCAACTGATAGCTCCAGTGATGATTCTTATATTGGTCCCTCACATAGTCCATCCAACCATTCATCACCAAGTTATGATACAGATGGATTGCCCCTAGACTATGATACAGATTAAAAGGCCACCTGTCACTCTACTGTTCAATATAAGGCCACCTGTCACTCTACTGTTCAAGATAAGGATGACTACTGTTCATAATGGCCTCCTGTCACTGTTCATGTCGGCCACCAGTCCACTGTTCATGCCACCTGTCCACTGTTCATGATTCCTATCACTATTTATGTCGGCCACCTGTCTACTGTTCATGCCACCTGTCCACTGTTCATGGCATCTGTCCACTGTATATGTCGGCCACCTGCTGCTTTTTATTTTGTTTTGAAATCTGGATTTCCAGTCCGATGCCTATAAAAGGCTTTGTAGGTTGTTTGTTTAGTTTAGAGAGCTGCTTAGAGCCTCTAAGTCTAGATTTACTGCTTTGGAGTGCTTTAGTTCTTCTTTCTAGATTGCTTTATTTATGCTCAGTTTTTGGTATGCTTCTTTCAGTCTGTTTATGATGTTTTGATCTTCCGCCTCTCTTACTCTGTTCATCTCCTTAGACACTTTATTTGATTGCAATCTTCTAAATCTATATGCACTCTGTCTGTTTTTTATTGGCTTCATCTTAAAATGGTATCAGAGCATCTTGTTGTACAGGTTGTCACAGACAACGCTGCTCCTAATGTTGGTGCAGCTAATTTGTTGCGCATAGATTATCCTAGAATCTTTTGGACACCATGTGCAGCACATTGTATAGACCTCATGTTTGAGGCTCCTGGAGGTTTAACCGAGATATCAGATGCTGTGAAGAAGGAAAAGTCAGTTACAAATTTCATTTACAAAGAAGAAAGAGACTGTGAGGCCTAGGGTCACGAGATTTGTGACCTAGTACTTATGCCTAGATAGCATACATTCGAGGAGAGTGCAGTTGAGGCAGATGTTTACCTCAGATGACTGGAGAGCATGCAAGTGGTCCAAGGATCAGGTTGGGAAGAAGGTGAGAGATATTATCCTTTCTAAGGCTTTTTAGCGAGGGGTGAAGGACACTCTTAAGGCAATATTTCCTCTTCTCAAAGTCCTTCGCATGGTTGATAGTGACAAGCCTTTTATGGGCTATATATGAGGCTATGGAGAAACGCAAAAGAGAGCCCAAAATTTTGATAATGATGAGAGATGTTACAAGCCTGTTTTGGAGATTATTGACGAGAAATGGGATAGGCAGCTACATCGGCCATTGCATGCAACTGGTTATTATTTGAACCCATCTTTTTTTTATGTTGAAAAGGATATACACACAAATGACACAATTATGACTGGATTTAATAACTGTGTAGACATGCTAGTCCCTGATCCTGATATCCAGGATATTATATGCGCTGATGAGCTGATAAATTACAAGTGCTCATTAAAGTCTTTTGGGAGTCCAATGGCAATGAGGAAAGGACCAAAATTCATCAAGGTACCGTACTAATAATATTCTTAAGTTCATCAAGTTCAAGTAATCAAGTTTCACTTTTATAATTATATTATTTATTTATGATTTTATTCTATATCTTTACTACCAATTGATGGAGCCAACATGGGTGTAGTTCTCCAAATTTACAAAAGTGGGCCATTTGGATCTTAAACCTAACCACTTCCTCATCCAGTTGTGAGCGCAATTGGAGTACTTTTGAAGGGGTAAGATCGTAAGGGTAATTTGTATAATTGTATTGATCATACATGAACCATATATTTTAATTAGTTTCATTTGATTTTGTTAGATTCATACAAAGAGAAGGAACCTGCTTGAATCAAAGAGGTTCAATGACCTAGTCTATGTCAAGAATAATCGATTCTTGAAGGACAGGTTTGCTAAGAGAGATAAGAGAGACCCCATCTGATCAAAAAATATGAACAATGCTATGGAGTGGTTAGTTGCTGATGATGAGGTCGAAAGGCATGAAGGATTAACATGAGACATGGTCATGGATGCTTCAGGGACATCAATTGACCTTCTTAGGGCCACTAGATCTTCTGCACAGAGAATGAGGGTGGAGGAGGAAGATGAGGAATAAGAAGCAAATTCAGAAGAGACGGAAGAGGACGACTAATATGTTGAGAGGGTGACGACTCCGATGAATATGATGCCAATGCAGCTGACCTTAATTTTTCTGATGCTGAATGATGAATGTTGAATAGTTATTAAACTTTGAACTTTGATTGAACTACAAATGGTAAATTTTAAGTTTTAATTGGATATGGATTATGGACCGACTTATGGTTATGCTTATGGAGTGTGTGCTAATGTGTAGTATAATTTCAATTTTGATGTGCCCTAAATACCTAATTCTTATATTTTATACAATATATAACTCTAGAATCCTTTTTGGATTCAACTGGGCCGCCCAGGATCTGGGCGCCCGCCTAGGTGCTGGGCGGCCTGGACCCCCAGGCCGCCTAGGACCCGCCTAACGCGCTTTTGAAACTATGTTCTCAATGCTTTGTTGAACAGCTTTGTCAGCCAGTCAATGCCAATCTCTCTTATGCACTTCCAAACCTCTATCGGGATAACATCTGTGGTCTTAAAGCCTTTCCTATCTTCATCCTTTTCAAAACTTCTTTTATTTCTGATATCCCAATCCTACGAATGTATCCATGACCTCCGCCCTGATTTATACCAACAGTTCCTTCTGTCGCTATGTTCGTCATTTAATACTTTTTTAAAATAAACTCTCCACCTTTCTTTGACCTTGTCATCCTTCACCAAGATCCTTTGATATTCATTCTTAATGCATTTACTATGGCTTAGATCCCTACACTTTCTCTCTTATTTTTGCTAATTTAAAGGCATCTTTTTCACTTTCTCTTGTTCCAAGTTTATTGCCAAAACTCATCATATTAATTATAATTACTATATATTACAAATTATATATTAATTATATGTAATTATTATACAATAAGTCTATGTATAATAAAAATCTTATACTATAAAATGATTAAAATTATTAGGTATTTATAATTAGGTATTTATTAGTCATCAATAAATTTTAAAACTACTTCCTCGCTTCTACTCCTATTATTATTAAACTCGCATTCCACATATTCTTAGTCCGATTTAATTTTAAAACCTTTATATTCTAGAGCATCCCTTCAAATTTCTAACTTTGCTTTGATGCCTCATCTAGTCTCATCAATCAAAACAATGTCATCCGCAAATAACATACAACACGGTACCTCATCTTATAGATGCCTAGTTCGGAAAGAATATTGAGAAAATACATTAAAGGGACCCGTTGTGAGTATGGAGGTAACTGGTATTCTATGGAAGATGAATGGGAACACTACATGCATCAAGAAGGCGAATGAGAAAATCAAAGAGATCATTGAGGAAGGTGTTAAATGAGCATTTAGGTAAGGTAAAAAAGTAGATTGTGAAAATAAATAACTCTTAGTCTCACTTCATAAGGCATAAGAATATCGAGGAGGCCTTGTCAGACAACTCCTCTTTAGAAGGATTTGAATAGAATTTAGCATGACTAAAGCTTTAAAACTCGGAGTCACCCCCAGGACTCACCGGGTTACCAAGGTGAATAAAAGCACCAGATCCTGAGATGTATTTGTGAGTCTTAACTTATAAAACTCAAATATTCTTAAATATTCCAAGAATATTCACTTTTTTTTAGAAGACTCAGATAAGGCTTAGAAAGACTCGTTAGACTCAGACAATTGTTAAAAAACTAAGCAAGTTTCTTCATTTGTCTCAATAGGGCAAGTAGGGAGGTTCTATAACTCGAGACCCTCTTGAGCCAAGTACATTTGAGCAAGTCATCATCCTTAAAAGCAAATTTTTAAACACTGAGCATGAAAATGTGACAGAGCATTTAGGCATCCTTGACGATTTTCTGCAAAAAAGGAGGTGGGTTTTCAATTGAATCTCAGCATGAGCTCTTAGCTGGAACTGGACAGTTGTTTCTAGATAAAAACTGCCCCTTAAAGGTTTTCAAGTTTCAACAATATGTTGTTGGCTTACGAGGAGAAAATCCTACCCACCAAGAAGGTATAAATCTTTATGTTAATCATTGAAGTCATAAATGTTTTCATAAACCTAATATCTGCCTCCTTGGTAAGCAGTAGAAGGAATGTGTTAGTGATTATAAACTGTAATGAATATACAGTTGGAACATACGGCAAGTGTTCCAGACTTAACTAAATTTAACAATGCTCTATCTCATCTCCATTTTTGCTTTTCGCAGCAACAACATTTTCAATGGAACAAAAAAGGTCTATAGATTCCATAGGAATTCAAGCCAGAATCTGCTGGACTAGAACAAGTCGGAGTACATGGATATAAGAGAGATCCGCTTAATGAATAAGCGTTGATTGAACTGCTGTTAACTTAAATCGCTTCAGGGACTACTTATATTTGGCTAGGAATGAGAAGTGCTTCAGTGTTTCAGCTGTTCAGTGCAAAGACTTTGGGATTCTTTTAATTAAAAAAACAAAAATTAAAAATCTAAAAACAAATAAAAATGACATTATATCAAAAAATTCAGAACATTAATAAAAAATAAAAAAAATCGAATGTTTTTAGATCTTGTGATAATAATTTGATGCAGTTTGCTTCCGGAGCATATAACATTCCACAGCTTGTTTTAAAGGCCTCATCTAGATCTTTAAGTCATATTTTCATGTACTTTACCTATTTTGTCATTTCGGGCCATTAAATTTGTCCCAAAGTTCAGTGATGGGCTTCTTGTAGTTTTTTAGCGTTGTAGGAGTAGATTTAGGATTTCCGCTTTTGTTTTGGACTTTTCTACAATTTCACAATTTGTCTTCTATTTTCTGTTCCGATTAGATCTAGAGGAATTAGTAGTTTCTATTTTTTATTAGAATTGAAATGGGATATTCATTATACTTTTATGGAAGTTCAATAAGGCTAGGATTTCTATTTACGTCTAAAAATGGGCAATAGGAGGCTTGTCTTTGGTTCAGCGATTTTGAGATTTGGATTTCTGTCATGGAGAGAGATCCTCAGCCTTGGCAAGGAGGACTTATGAAATTTTTTTGCTTCTCTGATGTTGTTATCTTTTGATCTCCTTCCATTGCACATGTTTCTAGCCTGCTACTACATTACAATTCCAAACACAATTTTGCACTATGTTGGGTGCATTATTTTGTAATCAATAAAGTCCATAAGTTCTTTGGTCAATAATATATGGAAATACGCTAAATCAAAACCAAAAATCTGTTTCATAAATTAAAGAGAAAAGTTGAAAGCTCTACCGTGTTAATTAGAGACAGAAAGGATAAAACCTCTGAAAAGGAGCTTCATTAGATCATGTATTAGATCCTATCAATAATTAATATTGGCCTTATATTATAAAAAAAGATTCGTTTGTGAAAATACATAACCTTATTCAAAAAAGTAAGATAAATACAAAGACCCTTAAAAATTATGAGAAAATCTGTTAGAATGGAAAATTCCAAATTTATTCAGTACATCCAAAATCTCTGCATATTCACCTTAGAAATATCAGTGATTCATTAGAAAAATCCATGAAAGAAGAAAAACATGGGGAAAACTCAAGTCATGAAACAACAATTACAGCAACACTCTTTTACAGAAATAGTTCACCTTCAATTCAATCAAAGCTAAGTGAATTGAATAACATAGTTTAATGGATAACATAATGACATCAATAAAAGAGTGATTGACCACCCAGTTGCAAATGGTGTGAACTCTACAAATATGGGGTTTTGGAGAAACATGAGTAAAAAACTCTGCCCCAAGGCCAGGCGTTAAGTGCAATGGACTCTAATGATTGTTGAAGAGATCAATATTGACAGATGAATCAAAGACTAGGTTTCTCAAGTGCATCATTTGCAATGAATGGCAAGAAGTCAAGAACATTAAGTGATATACTGTACATTTTGGTACTAATGATTCTGTATGGGAGTAACCCAAGTTTCACTGATGGAACTGTGCATCTATTCGTGCAACAATTCTCAGACCCATAAAGGAGGATGACCCAAATATCTCACATAATTGAAATAGCAGAATCTGAGAAGTCATTAGGATCTTGGTGGAAATTGTTAAACAATTGATTACGCAATCAGCTGTTGATCATGTTCATACACCAGGCGAGGCTAACGAGGCAGCAGATGGATTAGCTAATATGGTTGTAAGCTGGGAAGTTAAGTAATATGGTACTTGTGCTGCCTTAGGATTATGGTCTCAGGCATTTTATATTTTACTTTTAGTGAGATCGTTACCAGACAAAAAAAAAACTTGAAAGAACAGCCTTTCACAAGGATGTAGTCAACATTCAAGAGATCATCCGATGCATTTACATATACAAAGACCATCTCAACATCAGAAATCAAAATCTAAATAACTGGAAATGGAGTCAATGTTCATGCAGATTAGTGTTTAAACATGGTACTAATAAACTTTATGTCAAAGGATGCAGAGTCAACTTCACCAAGGTCTAAGAAGAGTATTGAGGCCTTACATGAGATATGCTACCATGGATTGCAGCTCTCTCCCGTAATAAACTTATTCTAGGTGACATACTCCCAGATGCCTAAAAAAGCAAATAAATGAAACTTAGCAAAAGCCAATAGTATGACCCATAAAATATTCACCTACTTGCATCAAATATAAGCCTACCAAAAAGATGACTCACCTTGTATTCACTGATATCATCCCTAACAGAATTAAGTAGATCAGCATGTTCCCTCATGGAGTTGATGTTCCCCTTTGTCCTTTTGAATTCCTGTAAGGGTACACACGTGGATCAATGGGAAAAAGGTGGACAATAATAGAATTCCCCAGAAATAACATAGAAAAGACAAACAAAGCCCCTACATTTTTTAGGGCATCCAAAAACGATTCAAAATTCAATAAGATTCTGATGAGCAGCATGAAAAAGGAAGCAGCCAGCCAACGTATCCACAATTCGTCGGAGATGTCGGTGATATTGCACCTAATGAGGGAGAGTGGAAAGGGGGTCTAATAGAAAATGAGAGAGATGATGATTCTGAGGCCACCCTATCCCAGCCATATTATTCACAAATCGAGTCCCAACAGCAACAGTGTAGGGATGAGCACGACAGTGCAAGTGAGCATGAAGGATGGACAAGCTTCAGGGATTTTGGATTGGAAACACAACAAAACACTAACACTCAGGGATTTGGGAATAGTCAAACGCCTGCTAATATCGATGATTCGTTTTTAGATCGAATCAATGAATTGTCAAACGAATTCAATCAATGGCACCAGCGTGACCAAGAAGAACAACAACGTCGTCCATCATTTTATTTTTAGATCGTATGTTACTAATTTTATGCTTTATTGTAGTCCATGTATGTTGATATACTTATTCCATGATAATTCTACGTTTATCCTTTTGTGTGATGTAAATTAAAAGCTGAATGGCGGTTCATGCAGGAAAAGAACATATCAATATTCGCATATTCATTCAAAAACATGAAAATTCTTAATGGAGTACCCTCATTTCTTATTGAATTCCTAAAAAACAATATTTATAATGAATTTTAATAATTTTTTCGGCTTTTGTGAAGCGTTATTCTGACCGATTCACCCCATTCCCGATCCGGATCGCCAATTCGCCGATCCGGATCGACTTTTTGGGTGTCCGATCCGGGTCACCGATCCGTTTTTTAAACCATTGCTTGAGAGTAAATGTAATTTTGCTCCTACTGGAGCAAGTAATCTTTTCCTACAGATATATCTTTCTAGATTGCTTTATATATGGTCGAAGTCAAATTTTGTGTTTCACTAGACATTCTTCATTCGCTTTCATATGGTATTTCACATGGTTCCAAAATGCACATTCTTCATACGCTTTCATATAGTTTTCCACATTCCAAAATGCTTACGTAAAAAGGTTTTCTTTCTGATTCTTGTACTGCTTTTTTTTTTAAGTAATTCTTATCACAAAACTTCCCGATAAGAGAACTTTTTCAATTCTTGTACCAATTTTTTGTACTGCTTGATAAATGTTTGAATTTCAAATTTAAATTTGTAGTCCTCACTTTGCACTTTCGTTTCATATAACACTTCTCTCATTTGATTTCATTGCTGGTCAATTAGGCTTTGATGGAAAAGCATTAGATTTATGATAGAATTTCTCATCCACTTTAAATATACAATAGTTTCATATATCCTTTTTTTTTACGGAAAGCTTTCTATGGTCCCCCTACAACATAGAAGTTCTATGTTCCCCCTACCAGCCAGCCGTTTTTTGAATATGAAATTTGGTACGTGCAATCTTCTCGTTGGGGCGCACCTATAAAAAATATTAACAATAATTTTTCGATAAAAAATAATGACCAAAATGCCCCTTGAAACATTCAGGGGTATTTTGGTCATTTTATTTTATTGAAAATAATTTTTTTATATTTTTCGTTAGTGCGAGTTTAATATAGGAATGGACGTCCAAAATTTGGTGTCAAAACCGTTTATAGAAAAATAAGTAAAAATAAAACAATGTAGAGACGTGACATTGTGATTGGGGCAAGCTTAGCCCTCCATTCAAGAGGGTTGGATAAGGGAGAACATAGAACTTCTATGTTGTAGGGGGAACATAGAAAGCTTTCCCTTTTTTTTATTCAAGTGTCACTACTCAGCATCTATGCATTCAGGTCGAGACCAAAGATTTACAGCAATCAAATCAGCAATAAAACATCACAAAGGTCAAAGGACAACAAAGCAAATACCATTGTAAGGGAATACCGCAACTTAATACAACTAAAAAACAAGAAAGATATCGTTACCCACAAAAGCAAAATAACAATCAACTGATAACAAAAATAAATTAAGTTTCACAGAGCTAGTACAGGGATGGTTCACAAACCTGCATGTATTCATGAAGTATATCCCTGTGTCTTGCCAGCTTCTGATTAATGGAAGTAGTAGGAGCTGCAGATGCAGCACAGCGGCTCATAGCATCATTCGTATCTAGAAGCTTCTCAAGCAAGGACTGGATTTCCATTTCCATTGACTTCCAAGATCTTGAGCCACTAACTGTTGGCGATCCAGTATCCGCATAACCTGAGAGACCAACAATATCAACTCGAAAACTTTGCAAGATTAAAAAACAATTTCCTCTGTTCTTGTCCAAGATGAGATCATCCTGAACTAGCAAAGAAGAAACATTTGGAAATAGTGGCCTCAATTGTGATGGTGGAAATCCATCCATGCAATAATAGCCTATCCAGAAAGCCATGAAGAAATTAGCTCAACAGCATGAAACCAAATACAATGGATTCCAATGTAATGTATTGACAAATGTTGCATACACACAGAATATCCACTAGAAATACTATGGTCTAATTCCCCTGCAATGGTCAGAATCTGTAAAATATAAAAAAATGAAAAGGTATTGATCTATATACCATTCCACAACAGAAAAACACTTCAGAAAGAACTATCAGAAATAAATTAAGAAATACAATGGTCTAATGCCCCCTGCTATGACCAATGTCTGTCAGGAAAACAGGAAAGGATATCAAGCCATGTACCATTGCGCCAAAATTACAAAAAATGCAATAAGAAATACCTAAGCAAAAGTAAGATGCAAATCCAGGGACACACTGTACACCCTAGACATTGGAAAGAGCTTTCTGAAGAATAGGACACCCAACATCTTCATCAAAAATCAATGAGGATGAATATGAGTCTCAAATTCAAAAGTTGAGGCAAGCTGGCACGATAAAAGGAAATTAAATACACAATGGCCCTCATTTTTCAATAAAAAATTATAGTGCAAATCGTTTTTTATCATTACTATGCATCTTACCATAATTACAATATCATTATCATCATCATCATCTGAGTGTTATCCCAACTAATTGGGTCGGCTATAGGAATCCTGCCCTGCCATTCCTCTCTATCAAAGGCCATACCCTCAATCAAACCATATGTCATCGTATCTTTTATCACTACTTCCATCCATGACCTTTGGGGCCTTCCCTTTGCCCTTTTCGAGCCTTCCACTTGACCCAAATCACCCCTCCTAACTGGTGTTATTCTAGGTTGACGCTGCACATGACCAAACCATCTAAGTCTACTTTCTCTCATTTCATGGCCTATTGAAGCTAACCCTAAGTTTCCTTGGATGTTTTCATTCCGAATTTTATCCTTCCTTTCTTGCCACTCATCCATCTCAATATCCTCATCTCAGCTATACTCATTTTATGGATACGTTGTTTCTTGACTGCCCAATGTTCCATCACATAAAAAAACAAGGCTGGTCTTATAGCCGTCGTATAGAACTCCCCCTTCAATTTCATTGGTGTGCGATGATCACATAGGGCTCTAGAAGAACATCTCCACTTTATTCACCCAACTCTAATTCTAAGAGCATCGTCTTCCTCAATCTCTTTTCTCATGGATTATCAGCCGAAGATATCGAAATTTATAAGGTATTTCATGGAAATCAATCCCAATTAATTCCTTATTTTTGCTCCTATTATTACTAAACTTGCATTGCACATATTCAAGGTTTAGTCTAGCTAATTTAAAGCCTTTAATTTTAAAACATGCCTCGAAAGTTCTAAATTTGTGTTTATACCATCTCTAATCTTATTAATCAAAACTATGTCATCCTCACACAACATACACCACAAGGCCTCATCCTATAGATGCCTAGTTAACTCCTCTAAAATCAAAGCAAAGAGATATGGACTCAATACTAACCTCTTTGTCTTGGTTAGGAACGAGTTAACTAGACATCTACAGGATAAGGCCCCGTGGTGTATGTTGCTTGAAGATGAAAATATAAAATAAAATCTAAAAACAATAAAGATCGTCAGCAGCAAGTCTCTCCCCAACTTGTTCATCTTGATATTTATAAACAGAAATCTAAATAACTTTGTCCTTATTTATCAACATCTTATATAAACCCTGGAAAGTGGTAGGAGAAATAGCTATTAAGTATGTTCAACCCATTATCATAAAAAGGGTTAGTAAGTACGATCAACCCACTACCATAAAAAGGGTTAGTGAGTATGATCGACTCACTATCATACTCCTTATCTAACTATATGACTAACTATAGTTAGCTTAAACACTTTCCTAGTTTATTTTGAGATACAAGATTCAGGGTTTTGGTGGATAGATAAACAAATAAGGGGAAATAGCCTTCATCACACTTTGATTCTCTAAAATCATGGTCCAACTTCTGCATCTAGAGTCAGCAAAGGCACATGCAACTTGGTTTAAGATTTTTCAGATGGACATGAACTTCATATTGGGCATTATGTGGGATCAAAGGCTCGGATTTTGACTTAATTCTTGACATCATTCTCGCAATCGGCCATAGGGTTGATGCCATATTTCCTCCAGGAAGCTTCATGGATGCTCCAAACCAATGACTAATGGAAAGACTACCACTTCACTAGAGCACCAACTTCGACATGCAAGTCTACACTTCAAGGCTATATCACTCATCTCACAAATTATTTCAGGAAATCGATGATGAAGCAGCACTCTTGAAGTGACTGAAGTTATGAAAAGATTCTTCAAATATGAAGTCAGCACATTAAGGTACGTCTTTGGAAATGTTTCCGAATTTTTTCCTTTAAAGTTTAATTTCGCCTATGAATTCCTTGGAGAGAACCCCTCATATGCTAAGCTTGTGTGCTTCCAATAGTAGAGTAATACATTGTTATATCAAGCCCATGTCACAGATTTTATTATGGCCTTCATGAAATTTAGAAGCTACTCATTTATGAAGCTTATAGATATAGAAGAATTGAGTTCAAAAGCAACAAAGAGGTGTGAAGTGACGAGAATCTTATTGCCTTCAATTAGAGCCATGTCATTCACAATATATTATCTCAACTTAGGAATTCTAATTCTACTTGTGCTATGGAACTGCAACGTAGTAATTATGCTAGTGGATTTTATTAAAAATCCAAAACTGGTATGAATCCTCTGATGATATCTCAAGGACAAATTCCAAAAGAATTCAAAAAGGAAATGGGGCCAGGAATAAATAAAGCACACTGGTAATTCATGGTTGCTTTCAATTCCCAGTAACATTATGAAAACCAAACATCCGGAGAAAAAATAAAAATAAAAACAAAAAAAGAGAAAAAACAGGAAACCGCATTACAGTTATACAAAACAAATTCAGTGAACAATTTGCTGAAAACTGATTCCTGAAAGGAAAAGGAGAAATAGCAATATTCTACAACCTGCAACTACGGTGACATGATCCACGCTATCAAAAGTAGAGAGAGAAAACAGCATTTCACTTCCAATTGACAGATCAAGATCATGAACTCGCCACCCAAAGAGGGGTAAAAAGTTATGCATAAAGGAAAACAATGATGAATTGGGGTGAAACAAATGAACAAGAGGTTAGCGAGAGAAGAGAATTATCCCTCTTAAGCATACAAGAAACAAAGGACAATTGAGTGAAGGGGAGAGGGTAGAGAGAGAAAGAGACCCACTTCCCTGCGCTAGCCTCCCACCGAGCTTAGCATAAGAAGAGAGTTTGACATCGAGATCTCCTTCTATCTTCCTCGCCTCCTTCCTCAATTCCTCCCACCCAGCCTCCTGCAACCCCAGATTATCTCTCATTTATAACCAACACGATCATACCTCAAAACATCGCAAACAAGACCTACGTTTGTTGCCTGATCCAGTTCAAATCCATAATACTAAACACTTTCTCGTCCCACCCCCCTCTCTCTCTCTATGAATTTCAAGAGCAGCCTCTCTCTCTCGCTAACAGGAAAATGGCTTGCACCCTGCTTTCGGGGTTACTTAGATGCGACCGTGACCAGGATATAATTTTCACGGAAAATACGCAAATACCGCAGAAAATGCCACGAAGAAGGCCAGACACAAAACGTGTACGGCACATGTCGTATACAACTTTGTTTTGCAATAGTATGATCCGTTTCGATCGTTCGTGTGAGGTGGAGTCGCTCATAGGAGAGATAAGTGATTTAAAAAGCGGATTGGTGATCGGGATCGGGCATCTCAAAAACTCATTCGGATCGGTGAATCAGCGATCCGGATAGAGAATCTACAGAATCGGTTGGATTAAACCTTAAAAAAATATGAAAAAATTATTAAAATTCATTATAAATGTTTGTTTTTAGGAATTCAATAAGAAATGAGGGTACTCCATTAAGAATTTTCATTTCTTTGTATGAATATGCTTATATTGATATATTCTTTCCCTGCATGAACTACTATTTACTATTTAATTTATATCATACAAAAAGATAAACATAGAATTATCATGGATAAAGTATATCATTATACATGGACTACAATAAAGCATACAATTCGTAACATACGATCTAAAACTAAAATGACAGACGACGTCATTCCTCATCATGGTTACACTTGTGCCATTGATTGAATTCGCGTGACAATTCATTGACTCGTTCTAAAAACGAATCATCCAAATTAGTGAGCACCTAACTATACCTAAATCCTTGAGTGTTAGTGTTTTGTTGTGGTCATAATCCAAAATCCTCGAAGCTTGTCCATCCTTCATGCTCACCTACACTATCGTGCTCATCCCTACCATCTTGTTGTTGGGACTCGATATGTGAATAATTTGGCTGGGATTGGGTGGCCTCAGAATCATCATCTCTCTCATTTTCCCTTATACCCCCTTCACACTCTCCTTCATTAGGTGCAATATCACCGACGAATTGTGGATATGTTGGCGGGCTGCTTCCTTTTTAATGCTGCTCATCACCTTCTTCAAGATCTTCTTCACCGATAGCCTTAAGAAACGCTCCCTTGTGCAACACTGGCTTCTCTTCTTCTACTACCCATTATTTTGCTGCGTCTGTGACAAATATTGTGTCCAAGTATATTGGTCCATAGTCTTCAAGCTTCCTTTTCATTTGTCACTCTCGGAGGTTTAAGTTGTAATGAACGTAAACTAGTTCATGAAGCTTCTTCGAATCGAGTCGATTCCTCCTAGTAGTGTGCAACTATTGGAACATACTCTAGTTTCGCTCACAGCCAGTAGCAGAACATGTCTGGGAGAGCACCTTGATAGTTATCTTCTTTAGGTGAGGTGCATCACTACCATATATCTCCCACCATTCAGCTGGATTAAAATAAAAGAAGCATTGTAAGGGCAAGAACAATTCATAAGATTAAATATATGAATGAACAAAATATTAATTAGGAGATAACCTGGATCCATCTTAGTTAGAGAATTCCTGGCAAGTCTAGTTCCGAAGGATCTTATAGCATCCCTATACATAGCAAGCTAAAACAAAATATTTCGTTTTAGTGCATTATTTGTCACAAATATAATAACTCAATCAAGTTCTTACTCAAATATTAAATAATACATCTTGTATTGCTGCTACCTGGTTTCGATGGCATCTCTCCAACCTGGCAATAATATATCTGACCCCTTCCATAATCTTGTGGAGATGTTCAAGTGTCAAATAGAAAAATTTTGGGTTGAAGTAGTAACTTAGAAAATATATAGATAGATAAGTGTCATTTAAAATTTCATAAAAAAATAATTTAGAATGAAACATTCTAATGATATAAATGTATATTTACCTGCATAATGAATTGGACGTCCAAATTTGATGTTCCACCTTCTTTCTATAATCTCGATCACTTTACTAGCAAAACTACACTTCTCCCCAATAGCTGATTTGGCCCTCTCAATACCTTCATAAATGATGCCCATGATAACTTTCTTGTCAACATCCATCATTCTTAACACCGTGACCAAAAGGGCAGTGGCCTCTACGATACTGGAACATCGAGACCAGAACATCCTATTTGAGACTATGTCGTCCACTTTTAGCCGGTACTGGACTTCGAGAGACGGTCATTTAACCACTGTTCATTTGTAAACAATCTCTTTAATGCACCTTCAGATTCCCAAATGGAGTCCACAGCCAAGTAATCTGTCGCAAAGAGGGTTATGGCAGGCCTGATTATCTCTTTTTTCTTAAACTATTCTCTGAACAAAAATAAAATTTTAGAATGGTTATATATATATCTTGACACCAACATTACTTCCTGTAAAGTCTCTTTCACAATTTTGAAGTTGTGTGCCACACACGGGGTCAATACTAGATGCTTCCTCTTATCCATCAATTTATTGCCCGTAAAAACACATGGACGCGCATTGTCCGTAATAAATTGGACTACATGCTTATCTCCCACCTCCTCCACTATCCGATCATATAGTCGTACGAAGAAGTTTGCATCCTTCTTCATCCCTGATACATCTTTGCTAGACAAAAAACTGTACTTTTTGGTAAATAGGCCAAGAAGTTTAAAAACTCCTTTTTGCTAACTTTATTCAACCATCCATCACTCATTAGAGTGATGTCTGTTCTTAGCCAACTTTGTTTATATTATTCAATCCATTTTCTAACTTCCTCCACCTCTTCATCCAATATTGGCCCACTGAGCTCATATGCCGTTGGGGGTTTTACCCCGAGCCCGGCTCTCTAGATTGGTTGACCATAGGTGGAAAATATGGGCTATTGGTTGCATCAAAGGGGATCCCTTTATTGTAGAACCATTAACCAACATATCTTCCCAACATGTTTCTTGTACCTTTCACCATTCCTTTAAAGGTCATCTGTTCTGACTTAGGCTTTGAGAGAAATGGGTCTATACGGCCATGACCTGCAAACTGGTACTCTTAGATAAGCTAGAAACAATTTCTTCAACGTCTAATTCCTCTTGATATATATTGCCACCAACATCTCCATACATATTTGAGCTGGGCCCTCTATACATGCTCAAGTTGGGCCCACCATGCATGTCTGAGCTAGGCCCACCATGTATGCCCATGTCATAACCACCAAGCATTCTAAACCCGCGTTCCCTCTGATATGTTTCCTGTAAACTCATTCTTGTGGCCATCTCAAAGTAATTATTATATTGCTCTTCTGGATCATTCCCGCTTGATGGCGTATATAAACTAGTTATCTCCTCATCCATCCTCTGCTTTACAATTTTTTTACCTTTGGTAGCCTTGAGCAATGCCATCTTCTGCTTTCTTACATTATTAGGGACACTATTGCACACAGAAACATCTCTCTTAATCCCGGTCAAGTGTTGCTTGAACCTATGTACCCCACTACTTATCACTCTTTGGCAATAATTACAAATAATTTTGTCTTTTTTGTTGGGATCAAGTCTGACCCCATGTTGCCATGTAGGGTCTTCCGCAGATCTTGTCATGGTTCAACTGTTTTAATATATAAAAGTTTAAAAATTAACTTGACAGTTCAACATGAAAAATAATCACCATGTGTAGTGATAACATGTATGGGTAGGTCATGAAGTTATATTTGTTGTTAATACAAAATATTTCTATTGACAAAAATATTTTAGTTCTTACTGGGAAATATAATTTAATTATGCAAAATTATAGATAAAAATAGTCTATATTAGCCACTACACACAGAACAAAAAATTTACATTGATATAGTATCAATAAAAAATATATTTACAATGGTATAGTAATTCACAATGCCAATACATATGGACTTGTCACAAATCTTCATTTTGACAAACATGAATTAGTTCCTACTGAGAAAAAAAAAATATTTTTGCAACATTATAGATAAAAAAAAATCTGCATAAGTCACACTTAGAATCAAGAAAAAAATTACAATAATATAGTCATCCATAATGCCACTACACATATATTTGACGCAAGAAACATTTACAATGATAAAGTCATTCACAATGCCACAAATAAAATTTATAATGATATAGTGGGCACAATCCCAACTCAATTGAAGTGATCACAAATAGTCGTACATCTCAATTACAAATATGCAAGATAATATAATAAAAAATGCAAGCTCCAAACATGGCAACTCAACAGTCCATTTTTTCTTCACAGACATCAGTCATTTTTTTCTAAAAAATCAAGCTCAAATTGAATAAATAAAATTAAATTGAATACATGTGATGATAAACAACACTATAACGAATCAAAACCCTATAAATTTAACATATTATTTGTAAAATATTGAGTGAAATTGATAGAATGGCGGAAAATAAAAAATAAAAATACGCAGTCCATTTTTTCTTCACGGACATCAATCTTTTTTTCTACAAAATCAAGTTCAAATTAAATAAATAAAATCAAATTGAATACATGTGATGATAAACAACACTATAACGAATTAAAAGCCTATAAATTTAACATATTATTCGTAAAATATTCAGTGAATTTGATAGAATGACGGAAAAAAAAAAAAAAAACGCAGTTCTTACCTGTTTTTTGTGCACCCGTGGCTTCAAATTCAAATTTGATATGTATTCGTCCAAAATACTCATAAATTATGGACAAAAACTTTTGAACAACACTCTTACGATCAGTAACCCTCAGATTTTACAAAAAATGATGCCCTCTTTTGCTTGAAATCAAAGAAATGGCGGAACCCTAAAACGCTTTTAGGGTTCTTTACAACTCCAAATTTTTTTGATCAAAATCAGTGATTTTTACTACCTTTTATTAATTGAAATGGCTGAAAAATTTAAAATAAAGCTTGCAAGATTCGATTATAAAGTTGAAAAAGATGAAAAATGATAAGAAAATGAGCAAAACCATGAAAATCGTGAAGAACATTGTACAACCCGTGTTCTTGGACGAGTCACTGTTGAGACTCGGCGATTCACTATCAGGAATCGCCCGGTTCTCTCTAGACACGGGTGATTTTCGGTATTGTAATGGAACCGGCACGGGGTCTGCCAATTCCCGAGTCGAACCGGGCGAGTCTGTTTCGACTCGCCGAGTTTTCAAACCCTGGGAGAGATGATTTAATCCAAAATAAACACAAGGAAATACGAGATGTTTAAGGAGCATGCGATTAGGTTGGTGATGGCAAAAAAATTTTTTTTTTGTTTTTTGTTGGTAAAACTCGTAGGCAGTTCTCTCAAAAAGGAAATGCATTACTCCTTCCCCATGCATGTAGATTTTTCGAGCAATCACAAAGAAAATGGCCCCTAACAAATCAAATGTATCCTTATGTAATTAAGGAACTAAAACTAAGGAAAAAATTTATATAAGGATGCAACCTTATAATGTAGAACTACGGATGCACCTCAAAAATCCATTGGAAAATGTAGTTTTAATGTTAAAAGACCCTTTGATTGATCATCTCGACATTGAGATGTATGACCATGAAAAATACAAAGATTTTAAGTCTCAGAAATAGTGCATTTTACAACATATTATCTACACCGTCCATTTTCAAGATTTTCACATGTTTATAGATCTACTTAATTTTAACCATTTTTTAAATTTAAAATTTTATAATTAGATATAAAAATAGATTTTGAGATAATCCTAAAAACATTTTACATCAAAGTTGTATACCATGATAAAATTTGAATGTGCACCTTACCTCTACAACTACGGATGCATCCGTAAGCCAACTGCACCTTAAAACTAATTGTTGGGTTTTTGTGGTCATTAAATACCTTATGAGAACTTGTAAATAAACATTTTATGTAGTGGAACATAAAGACAATGGGAGTGTGGTCATTTTGTGGACCATACTAGGCAAATACTATTTATTTTTAGCCAGATTAGGCTTGACGTGTTAGGCTAGTCAAGTTGGAAAACTCATGGCACCTGATTATATAACTAAACCGATGAGGGTTTTGTGGATTATTTCTTGATGAGGTCGGAGTTGCCTAGATGAGTGAGTTGATGGACTATGTGAGCCTTGTGTGTGATAGTTGGCCTTTAAATACGATGGCCAAAGCCTCATCCTCGAACCACCACATGGCATATACATATAAGAGCCGTATCGGGAAAGTGAACCATCTGTTCAGGGTGAAGCGTGTACATGTGCAAAAGATTAGCCTTATGCACCATGTAGCTGTGGCTGCACCATTGTCGTGCTGACCATGGAATCGTCTCTGGGGGAGAACCTGTAGTCTATAGACTGAGATTGTGTCATCCGGCCTATTGGCTGATTTTGGTGGCCCCATCATGAACTCCTGCAGTAGTCTATGGGTCATGAGAAATGTTAGATCAGTTTGAGAAAGTTAGTGTGGATCATAGTCCACAATTGCAGGTTGAGTGCTCCAGCATATGCATAATTCCTAAACTTAAAATGAATTCGATGCCCATCAAAATTATTTAATTTTAACTATTTTGATTTCATATGATTTTTAGATTGATTATTTGAAATTTTATAATTATCTGAATATTTTATTTATACCATTTAGAGTTATAAATTAAGAGAAATTCAATTTTCAATGTTTCAAATAATCAAAGAGAAATAAATATGTTTACTCATTTTAATATTCACTAACCATATGGGGACCATCATAAGGGGTGGGGCCAATTATAAATCAACACATGATAAAATTGGGCGGGGCTCACTTGATGCCGCCTAGGGTGGCATGCCCTACCCATGGAAAAAGTGGCTTACCAATTTTGGTTCAAGCCTCCATTGCTAGTTGGCTTTTTTATTTTGGTGCAAAGCCTCCTTAGCTTAGAAATCAAGATAATGAAATCGGTATGTCTTGGAATTCAAAATGTTTGACTGTTCAAAGATTATATAAATAAGAAATGAATATTAATAAGATAAGAAAGTATGATGATATCTTTTATATAGCAATATTTGATGGGATTAGGTTTAGAAAATTAGAAGATAAGGTTCTAGTACTGTCATTTACATCATGATGGTTGATCTAAGGAATAGATGACTCAGACTCTTACCCCACAAGCCTCTTAGAATCAATAGTCTAGATTTAATCTCACTAATGATAGCTAACCCTAAAGAAACCCTAGCCCATAGAAAATATGTAAATAGGTGTCCCCTTTCCCATATTCTCTACATCTCTCTCTATCTCCATAAGGGGCACACCCCACACAAGAGGGTTCTTTCTCTCTCTAAAATTCTCTCTCTCTCCCTCAAATCACCTAAAGGGACCATGCACCACCTAGGATTAGTAAGAAGGGGGCCATGTCCCACCTAAGTTAGAAAGATGAGGCACTTCCCACTCAGGTGTTATAAGGCATTGAGGCCTTGTTCTATTTATGTTCCTTTGCTTTCAAGTTGTGTAGAGTTTTAATTTTAAGCTTTCCCGTGCTTAGAAGATTTGAGATTGACTATTGATCCAGTGTGCCATTGGAGGAAGAGACTCGGTGTGGGGTATACTGAGCCCGATTGAGATAATCTCCGGCATCTTTACTTGTGTTTTACTTTATTTCTTTATTGTGTTTTTTTTTATTATCATAAGCAATATGTCTTATTTATTGAATAAAGGAGATGTATTTAGTAGTAGCACGTGAGAATCGTGTTTATTGTTTGTTTGCTTATTTCAAAAGTGATCTTTTATTGTACTCGGACCATTGTGAATGATCTAATAAGTGAAAAATAAAAGAAAAAAAATTAAAATTTATATATAACGTGCTAGATTACATTGTCTACCTTGTATTGGTCTCATATTGAGGGTTTCTGACTCCCATTAGGAGATTTTATTTTCTTTATTCGAGCCTTGTAATTTGCTTTTGGGAAAAGAAAGTCAGTTGTACACACCTTTATCTTTGAAATCCTTAAAAATGAAAGGTTTGCTAGAACAAACTATTCGTCATGGAAGCGTAAAATTGACTATGTACTTTATGATGAGGGTTTGCATGAGATCTTAACCGTGAATCATCATCATCGTCCAAGAAGCGATGCATCTCTAGCTACAAGAGATGCATATGCTTCATTGAAGCACACAAATATGTGTGCTAGGCAGATCTTGCTTTGCTCTATAATTGACTCGTATGCATCTGAGTATGAGCCAATTAATACTGCAAAAGGAATGCATGAGAAGCTCAAGAAGGATTATACGGATTCCTTTCTTGTGAAACAACCAATGGCTATGAAAAAATACAATGAACTCAAGATGGCTGAAGAAACAAAGATATAAGAACATGTGCATATTGTTTGTACACTTGATCGGAAGATGGAGGCTACTGGCATGCGACCCTATGAACCATTGCACATGGTTCATACGATGAACTCTCCCCAACTCTTGGGAGACTTTCATCACATCTCTATCTGCACGGAAACGACTCTTAGATTGGAGGTTGCTCAAAGGTGAAGAAGAAAGAAGGAACACATGCAATGCACTGGCTCCAAAAGATACGATGTACATGGTAAAACCCAACCCTTATTTAAGCCTAATAAGGGGAAGAGAAAGAATACATATAAGAAGAAAGGATAAAATAGAGAGAGAGATCTCGAACTTGCTTCATATGCAAGAAGGTGGGACACATAGTAAAGAATTGTAGGTTTAACAAAAATCCTGGAACCAACAAAGAACTTGCTTATGTGGTCTTCGAATCGTTGCTAGTCGACCCCAAGGATGCATCTTAGTGTCTTGACTCAGAAGCGACTCATGACAAATACCAAAGATGACTTCCGCACTCTTACTCCTGGGGGGCCAGGTGAGCAACACATATACATGAGAGGAAATCAAAAGACCGATGTTTTGGGTGTTGGAGACTTGCACTTGAAATGAAGAATGGAAATGTTTTAATACTAAAGCAAGCACTCTATTTTCCTGATATGAGGATGTTCTTGATTACGGTTCTTAAGATGACTAAGGTCGGTTTTGTCACCACTTTCATTGAGGAAAAGGTAAAAAATAGGAATGATATTGTTATGATTGGTCAACTTGTGAACGGTCTCTACTCAATTGAAATAAAAGAAGTGATTGCTTACATCTCGTCTTCAAATGATCTGGATGTTTTTCTATGGTATATGCGATTAGGGCACATAGGGTTTAATATGATAGAAAGATTAAAAAAAGATAAGATTCTTCAAAATTATAACGGAGACTTGTCAAAGGTATGTGAATCGTGTGTGCAAGAAAAACTAGTAAGGAAAAATTCCACCAGGGCAAAAAGAGCTACTAGTACATTATAAATCATTCATAGTGACATTTCTAGTCCTATGAACGTGACTAGCAAAAGTCGCAAAAATTATTGTATCACATTCATTGATGACCACTTGCAATATGACTATATATATGTAATGCACACAAAATCGAAAACCTTAGAAAATTCAAAGTATACAAAGCCTAGGTAAAGAACCAAATAAACTTGAAAATCAAAGTTCTAAGAACTGATAGAGACATCGAGTATTCATCCGAACTCTTTAGGGACGTATATGTAGAGCATGACATAATCCTTTAATATACTATGTCATACACACCGGAGCAAAATGGATTTGCCAATAGACAAAATAGGACTTTGGTAGAAAAGGTGAGAAATATGATAAGGCATACACAGTAGGCTTAGACTTTTGGAGAGAGGTGGTATTAATAGCTGGATATATCTTAAATTGGACTCCTACTAAGGCTGCTCTTCTTACTCCTAATGAGATATTCACTGGGCGTACTCTATCCCTTGATCACCTAAGAGTATGTGGTTGCTCTGCCCATGTCCTTGTCCCTTATCAAAATCGAACAAATCTAGATCCCAAAAACCATCAAATCCATATTCGTCGACTACCCTGACCATGGTAAGGGGTATCAATTCTTCAACCTTGAAAATAAGGCAGTCATTTAGAGCTGAGATGCGCACTTCTTTGAGGATGAATTCCTTGAAGAAAAAAAAAGAAAAAAGGAAGTTGATCTCTATGAGATGGCTAGTGGCAAGACTGAGAATCAAGAACTCGAACCCAAACTTGGACCGAAACCTAGAAGAAGTAACCGAGTTACTAGACCACCTCAATATCTTGAACATTTTACCTACCTGGAGGAACACTATGATAGGATTGGAGATGATCCAGACTATGAGCTTTAGAACTACCATGAAGTCATAACCTGTTCTGAAAAGCACTATTGGGTAGAAGGTATGAAAGATGAATACTCTTCTCTTAATCAAATCCATGTTTGGGAACTAGTACCTCTACGACGAAACCGTAAGGCAATAGAATGCAAATGGATTTACAAGAAAAAGCTAAACTCAAAAGGGAAATTGGAAAAATACAAAGCTAGGGTAGTAGCCAAAGGATTCACCTAAAAAGAAGGGAAAAACTATGAGGAAACTTTATCTCCAATTGCAAAGTTTCCATTAATTAGAATCCTAATAGCCATAACAGCCCACTTTGACTTTGAGGTCCATCAAATAGACGTAAAGACATCCTTCCTAAATAGGGATTTAGAAGAGAAAATTTATATGAAACAACCTGAGGGATTTGAAAAAAAGGTGAAGAAAAACCTAGTGTGTAAACTTAACAAATTCCTCTATTGCACAAAACAAATATCACGCAAATAACACATAAAGTTTTAAGAGACATTGTCATTAGCAGGATTCTTCTCTAATAAGGAAGATTATTGCATATATCACAAGGTCAATGGGAATGATATCATAGTCATCTCCCTATATGTGGATGATATGCTAATTAATAGTAGCTCAACTACCCTCACAAAGGAAACAAAGAAATTCCTTGCACAACATTTTGATATGAAAGATCTTGGGGAAGCTTCACATGTGTTGGGCATAAAGATTGTAGGAAATAGAAAAAAGAGAACTATTCAACTTTCCCAGGTAACTTATTGCAATAGTGTGCTTGAAAAGTTTGAAATGGATAAATGAAAGCCCATGACAACCCTGATCAATAATAAAACCAAATTAAGCAATCAAATGTGCCCTAGTGACAACGAGAAAAGAAAGTTATAGACGTGCAGTAGGGTCCCTCATGTATACAATGATGGGGATACGACTTGACTTGTCTTTTGACGTGAGCATGATTACCTAGTTCCAATGCAACCTTGGGATTGAGCATTGTAATGCGGTTAATAGAGTTTTGAAATACTTGAAAGGGACTGTGAACTACACACTTACCTATGTGGCAGGATAAAAAATCACTCTCCAAGGATATTCGGATGCAAGTTTCCATTGAGATCGAGATAATGCAAAGCCTATATTCAGATATGTGTTCATGCTTGAGGGTAGTACTGTTTCTTGGAATTCGAAGAAACAAGATGTAGTTGTTTTATCCACTATGGAGTCAGAGTATGTGGCATGTTGCATGGAAGCCAAAGAGCCTGAATGAATTAAAAGTATCTTAATCAACTTGATTTCAAGCCCATACAATGTGAGTGCATGAGAATCTTCCGTGACAACACGACCACAGTTTGTGTGTCCAAAGAATCACGATTCCATAAAAAGTCAAAACATATAAAGCCATGCTTCTATCACCTGCGCAATGAGGCACAATGTGGAGAGATCGAGATTAGCTACATACTTACCGAGGTAATAATAGCTGACCCGCTACCTCCAAATGATTTTGTAAAGCATGTGAGAGAGATGGGGCTGAGAGACAGTGAGGAAGATAGATTGTAAGGCATTCAAAGGCTAAGTAGGAGATGTTGGGTTTTTGTGACCATTAAAGGCCTTATGTAGGCTTGTATACAAACATTTTATATAATGGAACATAAAGACAATGGGAGTGTGGTCCTTTGTGGACCATATTAATAAAATATTGTTAGTCATATCGAGAAAGTAAACAACCTTTCAGGATGAAGCGTGTATATGTACGAGAGATTGCCCCTATGCATCATAGAGTTGTGGTTGCACTACGGTTTGGATGACCATGGATTCGTCTCTGGGGGAGAACATGTAGTTTATAGATCAGGATTGTGTCCTTTTGGTTGTTGGCAGATTTTGGTGGCCCAATCATGAACCTCTACAGCGGTCAGTGGGTTATGGGAACTGCTGGGTCAGTTTGGGAAAGCTAGTGTGAATCATAGTCCACAATTGAAGGTGTAGTACTCCAGCATATTCATAATTCCTAGACTTGTACAGCTCTGATTCCCATCAAAATTATTTAATTTTAATTATTTTGATATCATATGATTTTTACATTGATTATTTGAATTTTTATAATTATCTGAATAGTTTATTTTTTCCATTTGGATATATAAATTAAGAGGAAATCAATTTTCAATGTTTTAAATAATCAAAGAGAAATAAATTTGTTTAATCATTTTAATATTCACTAACAATGTGCATCATAAGGGGTGAGGCCCATTATAAATCAACACTAGGGCCCACTTGAGGCCACCTAGGGTAGCACACTCCACCCATGGAAAGATTGACTTACCAATTTTGGTTCAAGCCTCCATTACTAGTTGGCTTTCTATTTTGGTGCAAAGCCTCCTTAGCTCAGAAATCAAGACCATGAAATTGGTATCTCTTGGAATTCAAGATGTTTGACTATTCAAAGATTATATGAATACAAAATGAATATTCATAAGATTCGAAAGTATGATGATATTTTTTATATAGTAATATTTGATGGGATTAGGTTTAAGAAAATGGAAGATAAGGTTTTAGCACCTTCATTTGCATCATCATAGTTGATCTAAGGAATGGATAACTCATATTTCTTACCCCACAAGTCTCCCATGATCAATGACCTGGATTTAATCTCACTTGCTAAGCTTAAGGAATCCCTAGCCTCTAGAAAATATATAAATAGGAGTCCCTTCTCCCATATTCTTTACACCTTTCTCTCTTATGTCTCTCTCTCATAGGAGGCACGCCCCACATAAGAAGGTTCTTTCTCTCTCTGTAAGATTCTCTCTCCCTCATACCATCTAAGGGGCCACGCCCCACCTAGGTTAAGAAGAGGGTGTACTTCGTACTCAAGGGTTCTAAGGCATTGAAGCCTATTCTATTTATGTTCATTTGCTCTTAAGTTGTGTATTGTTTTAGTCTTAAGCTTTTCCATACTTAAAAGATTTGAGTTTGACCATTGATCCCGTGCGTCATTGGAGGAGTCTCGGTGTGGGGCGTACGAAGCCCGGTTGAAGTAATCTCCGACATTTTTACTTGTGCTTTGCTTTATTTCTTTATTGTGTTTTTCTTATTCCCATCAGTAATGTGTCAAGTTTTATTGATTGAATAAAGGAGTTGTATTTGGTGGTAGCAAGTGAGAACTATTTTTATTATTTATTTTTTTATTTCAAAGTGATTTTTTTATTGTACTTGGACCATTATGAATGATCTAGTTGGTGAATAATCAAAGAAAAAAATTAAAATTTATATACAACGTGCTAGATCAAATTGTCCACCTTTCACCAATACCCGATCTGGATTTGACATTCTGAGTGATTCTTTGATCTGAGAATTAATCCATAAGACAAAAAAAAGAAAAAAAATGACAATATTCGAAAACTGGGTGATCTAAATCATCTAGTTCCCTAAACGTGCGTTTGATAATAGGAAGTTAGTGGGAGGAAGAAGGAAGTTCTCCATTATTGTACAACTCCCATGTTTAATGCATAAAATTTATACAATAAATAAGTTTCCCCAAAACTTCCTTACTACCTTGTTCTTAAGAAAAAAAAAGTTCCATATAAGACAATGGAACTCGAAATAGGAACTTGGCCCTTCTTCCTCAAACCCTTCTCGAAGAGGGCTTCTTCTCTCCTTATATTTATACTTATATTTATATTGTTAATTGATATTTGTATATTATATCATATCATATATATATATATATATATATATTCGTTCTAGTCTAAGTCGAAGATTTCCTATCTATTATTGTTCAAAAGAACCAATTGCAGTGAAAGGTCCACTTTTTTTGTTTTGTTTTATTAGAAAATTTGTTTGTTTTTATGTCATGTCATTTTATATTGTACAATTCCTTTGTTTGTGTGATCCGTTTCCCTGAGAGGAAATGAGAAGAATTATAAAGTAAAGTGGATTGCTAAATATGTCTAGATAACAGATAAATAGCAATTGTATCAAAAAGACATCTTTAAATGTAGCCAATTATTACCATTCATTCTGACAACTTCAAGAGAAAAAGAGACATTTACCTACTATAGAGACGGTGCGATTTGATTCTTTCTTTAATTAGTAATATATATTTGTAATATATATAAT
>NW_006494910.1:6480823-6515202 GCF_000471905.2 Amborella trichopoda | reverse complement strand
TATAATATATATTTGTGTTATGTAATATATTTTATTATAAAATACACTATATTATATACTATATTATGTTTTATATAATATAAATTTATAATTATATTATATATATATATATTATAAAATATTTTTTATATAATATATAAATATATGTACTATAAAAAATATATATTATATATTATATATTTATATTTAAATTATTAATATATATTTGTTATATATGTAATATATATATGTGCTATAATATATTTATATATTATATAATAATATTTTATTATATAATATAGTAATACATAGTATACTATTTTATATTTAATATTAAAATATTTAAATAATATTTAATATATAATATTTTAAAAATATTTAAATATTATTTAAGCAAGTATAACTATATATTTTTAGTTATAATATTTAAATATTGCATGTATAGATTTAAACAAACATAGATACCTAGAATTTCCTAATATTCCAACAGGTTGTCAAACTAAAGTACCTAAAACTTCATTAACATTCCAGTGGGTTATCAAACATAGACATTCATAACTTCCTTAAAGATCTTCTTCCTTCTCACCAAAGAAAAACTTCTAATTTACATGAAACGTTTACCTTCCAGTTATCAACATTTCCAAGGTATCCATGGATGCCTTGTAAATTACATTCACTTTCTCATATAACAGAGATGTGAAATAACTTTGTTTATAATCAATCATAGGAGAATTCTTCAGGAAGCGAAGTATATATAAGAAAGTTGCAATTAAGTCGTGCTAGTATGCTTGCTTGCATGAATTTGTTCATACAAACATGCAACTATGTACACACTTCAATATCCTGTTTGTGTTTGTTGTATCTCTATGTAACTTCTTGTTCTCGGCTTCTTCCTCTTCTTCTATTGTATCTTGCCTTGAAAGGGCTATTTATAGTCATTGAACATTTTGGTTAGTGGTTCTCATTCATGTTTATAGTTGCGATGTAGTGCGTATAGTGGTTCTCGTGTGTTTCTTTGTTATACGTTCATCTCATCCAAGACGTGTGCTGCATCATTTCTATATCTAACATGTCATTTCAGAAGGATGTAGTTGTTGGAATTATAATATTTCAAGGTTTTGTGTTTTGCCAGCATGGTTTTGGGTCATAGTGGGAGTGACTAGGAACACAGAGGCTTCTGGAATCTTTGCATACTGATATTTAGATAGGCCTGAATAACCCCGATTATATGAGGTGAGGTTCTTGGGCCATGTCATGAACTGAGAGATTTTAGGGTTTACTCGAGTCAGTGGCGGTGTGTAATCACCTCATGTGGTGTGTGCTAGGGCATGGGATCAGTGGATCCCGATATGTTCGAGATGTTTTCTGTGTGTGAGAAGCCTTGTGTGAGCTAAACTGGGCTCTGAGAGGATATAAGCCTAAATCCCTGACATGTGTAGTTTGTTCACAACGTGTGCACAGTACAATCACAATTTTGGAAGCCATTCTAATAAGGTAGGATCTACGTATCCAAACTATGCATACGTGCTGAGAGAGGATCCCCGCATTCATAAGAATGTATATCCTTAGTGGGCACCTATAATCCACTGAATAACCAGTAACCTAACCACCTATCAGTTAGCTTTGATGGGTCCAATCATGTCCCGACTTAAGTCAGTGACATATAGAGGCCTGTTGGATTGGTTTGAGAAAGTGGTCTGGGTTTTTAGATCTAGCCTTATGAAGTACCATGTAGCCCAACTTTTGAAGGATCCTAATTTCCAAACTAGATTTATGTGACGTGCTAGACTATTTGTTAACAATATTTTATATTTTATCAAAATTTCATAGAGTTTTTAAAAAAATTTATTTCAAGGAAAAATGATTTATTTGTTACGTAGAAATTTCAAATAAGGAAAATCGCATGTATAACGTGTGGCAGACAAGTAGCCAATGTGTGCCCCACGTGCAACCACTGTACTACCACATCATTGCCCTATGCACATAACATGGAGAGCCGTAGGATCCTTTGATGTGAATGCCTTGTTTAGTTAGTGCATATAATCATGATATGTGTAGTACTTTGTGGCACATGTATGAGGCACAATGTGGTGACATGTGTGCATACACATGTGAGAGTGTAGGATTTTGAATTTTCAAAATATGTTTAATCTTGAAATCATGTGATTGGTGGTCAATAGATTTTTATAAATGAGAGCATGTGATTGATGGTGAGAAGATAAAAAGACACCTCCTTAATTCAACTTTTCCTTTAACCCTTTGCTTATTTTATAACACTCCCTTGGAGAGGCACGCCTCACTCCCATTTCCATCTCCTTGCTTCTTGAATTGTTGAGCTTCATTAAAAGAGAGAGATTGTAGTCTTCATCCCACAATGAAGGTCCAACTTGAGGGTTAAGCCACGGACCTACCTATACATCTCCAATGCACCTACCCATGCATCCACCTTCCATTTGAGTGGATGTGCAGTTGCTGTAAATGCTAGCAAAAAAGTAAGCAAACTGATCTCCCTCTTTGTTTCATTTCAATTCTATTGTTCGTAGCACTCAAGGGCCTAGATTGAATAGCTTTATAGTAAAGTTTTGAGCATACGTTTCATGAAGTGTGTCTCTCTCTCTCATTGGCGTCCCATGCCCTCATGTAAGCATAGTAATGCTGCCATAATATTCGCATATCAGTGAGCATATCTCTCCTTTGATTCCCATTTAATGTTGTGATATCCCTTGCATTTGTGGGTGGCTTTGGAATGCGTTTTTGGTGTAGTTTGGAATATGTTTCTATGATTTGTTGAGAACCCATCCCTTGCTGTAAAATAGATTCCCATAGGCCATAACAATGAGTTATGGATGTTGTTTTGAGCCTTATATCGCACTCTACCATGCCTCTATGTTGTAGAAGTCCATAGCACACCCTTGTATCAAACTACACCATTTGTGTCCAATTTTAGCCAGTTTTTTCTCACTTGTTGCGCTCATTGTCTGTCCAATTTTAGCCAGTTTTTTCTCACTTGTTGCGCTCATTGTCTGTCCCATTTTAGCCAGTTTTTTCTCACTTGTTGCGCTCATTGTCTGTCCAATTTTAGCCAGTTTTTTCTCACTTGTTGCGCTCATTGTCATATATCCCACGTGAGATTCATTTGGCCCGTCCTTGATGTGTGAGTACTTGCAAGTGTGGTATTTTATTTATGCTACATGTGATTAGATGTGAGCCACCCCTCCTGCTCTACTGGTTCGAAGTGATAATAAGGGTTGTACCAATACCATTTCATTAGTCATGATGTAATTAAGAATTGAATCAGTTCTCAAGGCCATGTCAAACTGGTGCTCATTTGGTTCTATTTGATTATGTTTTTCTTTTGTTATTCTTAGTGCATTGTAAACTGAAAGTGTTGTAATAGAGCAGAGCTCTTAATTATAAAGTTTTTAATGGAAGTTATTTAGTGGAAGACAAGTGTAATTATAATCCTCTCATTTTCTAGTTGTTGAGGGTATTTCCCCAAGATTTTATAAGCACTTTGGTAAGTGAAATGAAAAAGTTTATTTTGTACACCTTGTGTGGAGTCCCTGGTGCTACTTCCATTGGTATCAAAGCTTAGTTTTCAGATTCATAGAGTTGTGCACTAGAGTTTGATATGGCTGCTAAAGAGATTTTGATGGATTTGTTGAAAAATTAAAAGTTCAATGGGGCAAATTATTTTGAATGGAAGGGGAAACTAGGCTAGGGAAACTAGGCTATGTGCTACATGAAGAGGATCTAGTTCCTCTCATCACCCAGACTCCTCCCAGTAAACCTAGAAATAATGCAGCTCAAGCTACTAGCGACGCTTATGCCACTTGGGTCTCTTATAATTGATGCCCCACAAATATTGTGTGGCCCACAGTGACTGAGACATATGCAAGTGAATATGAGCTGTGCGCCACTTCAAAAGACATCATGGATAGGCTCAAGAAGGTGTATGACATGCCTTCCAGAATCGCAAGATGCTTATTATAAGGGGATCGTTGTATTTCCGAATGCCGAAACATAGCATGGTTGGTGAGACTGCACAAATTTCAAGCTCATGGAGGTAGGTGGGATATCCTTCGACACTCCGACCTAAACCATCTTGGTTCTGTCCACTCTGTTGATTTGGTGGGATGTGTTCACGAAAAATTTGGTGGTTTGTGACACACTGTTGGTGAGATCGTGCATTTTCTACGAGTGGATGGACCTAAGTCGATGGTCCATATGGTAAATTCTAACCCTTCTCTTATTTGTTTTAATATGCACGCCAAGGGTGCCAGGAACATAGTTGACCTCACTGGGGCTAGTTTTGCTACAATGGAATACTACGTTAATGTTTATAGAAAAGACGGGGGAAAGTTTGAGGGGATTAGCAAGGGAAAAAAGCCATATAACAGGCCTCCGCCTGCCCCACCTTAGGGATAGTATAATAGGAGAAAAGACAAGAATTTGAATCTCCTTGACCCGGTAAAAGGCATTTGTCCACTGCCCTATGTTTTAAATGCAAACTATTTGGGCATACCATGAAATTTTGTAGGAATCCTCCATTTGTTCCTCCACCTTCTCAAAACTCTAGACAAGCTCCAAATAGAGAAAGAGTTTGAAGCGATGATAGTGAGTGATAGAACAAGTGCATGGTGCTTGGATGCTGGGGTGATCATGCATGGGTTTTCGAAGATTTAAAGAATTAAAATTGGGACAAACCAAGATTTATATGGGAGGAAATCATGAAGAACGAGTTCTGAGAATTTCTTAACTTGTAGATACTCTTTACGCACCTGGAATGCGTAACTTGTCTCAATTTCTAAGCTCCTTGCCACTAGTTACTTGACTCTATTCAAGGGCGATTTTGCTTGTGCCTATGACAAGGACCCGATTGATTCAGTGATTTGTGTAGGCTATCTGGCAAATAGTCTGTTCCCAGTTGAAATTAAATACCCAATTGCTTATGCATGTAGAGCCAAGAAATAGTTTTATGCTATAGCATCTCAGATTAGGCCACATAGGCAAGACAATGATGGAAAGACTTTAGGGAGACAATTTTCTCAAAACAATGGATAAAGATTTCCAAACCACATGTGATTCATGTTTGCAAGGGAGAATGGCTTTGATATATTTGACTTAAGAGTGATATATTTGACTTAAGAGTGTTGCCACCACAAAACCTCCATCTATAAGTCACCTTAAAGTTTGAGTTTGTCCATCCTATGTCCTAGACCCATCTCAAAATAAAACCAAGCTGGACGCTAAGACTATCAAGCCTGATTTCATTACCCAAAACCTTGATGAGTGTTATAGATTATATGACTCGTCTAGTGGGATGATCGTTGAAAGTTTAGATGCACATTTTATTAAGGATGAGTTCTTGAAAGGAAAGGTGATCGATGGGAAAGTTGATCAGGAACCTCTGGCCTAGCCTGTAATCCAGCTTAGGTGAAGTATTAGACCACCTGAGTCCTTTATCTATCTAAAGGAAATTTTGAGTGATAGCTTGAAAAATATAACACTAGATTGATAGCCAAAGGGTTCACTTAGAAGGAAGGCATGGACTACTTAGACACCTCCTTACATGTTGCAAAACTTGTATCCGATTCAGATAATACTCTCTATTACCATTGTAGACACCCCATTTTGAAATTGGCTATTTTTCTCTATTTTCTCAATTTTATCTATTTTATTTAATTTTTAAATCCCTAAAAACGCCTTAGAAATACCTACTAGACCTTTAGGGACCATCCTACCCAAATACACCGCAGTCTACCTTTTGTTATGGACCCTTAGAGAATCTTCAAGATAATTCTAAAACTCTAAGAAACCATCTTAAAATCTAGAAACTTATCCTAAACAGTAGAAAATATGAAAACCGACTTAGATAGACAGGATAAGTATGATAAAGAAAATACAAAATTTGGATGAAAATCAAGAAAACCAGGGAATTATCGAAAAGTTAAGCAGCCATGTTTTAGACCCCACATGTTGTGGCATTCATACCAAAAGTCTGAAAACACCATGGTTTGTGGCGTCTAGACCTCTTGACTTGATAAATTCAACTTTTCTATAGAAATCCATTGGGAATTATTCCCAATCAACTTAGAACCAACTTTTGAAGCCTATATAAGGGTTCTACTGGGATCATTTAAAAAAAACATAACTTTAGATTTAGAGACCTAGTATTAAGAAAAAACATAGAATTAAGAAGCCTAATCTTCAAGGTGTCTAAACCAAATCCCAGAGAGTCCTAGTCTACATCTTAGAAGTCATAACCTTATATATAAGCTACAAAATCCTAGATTCAATTTTAACTTCTCTCAACCATCCATAGCCAATTCTTCCAGCAAATCTCAGAGGGAAAAGTCAACCAACTTCAAAGAGAAAAAGTGAAGGCAAAGATGCATAATTAACCCGTGGTCCTAATACGGGTGGCACCGCTAACTTCGAGCGTCCCAGGCCAACTGGCCCGAGCAAGTAAACTTTTCTTTCCTTTTCTTTTTTAATTTTAGTTATTTTGAGTATTTTAGGTAAACTTAATTTTGCAGTAAATTTCCTTTATTTTGGCAAAAAGATCTTGTCATTGCCAACGATTTGAAGAGAAATTGGCCTTAAAAGATTAATTAGTCTTTAAATTGTAATTTGATCGTTCCCATGCATCTCTATCAAAAATTTAATTAACTTGTTTTATAGAGATAGATTAGGGAATCTCAGATTTGAGATCTTCTTAATTTCGCTCTGTTAACAGTTTGACGCCCACCATGGGGCAGTTGAGCTAGTCTTTACGCCAAAATACGTTTGTTTCCTTTCTATTTTTCTACAATTTCTGCATCAGAAGTCGAAAACACGGTAGCAGAAACCAAATCGGAGACCTCGTAGTCATCGGACCTCTGATTTTCAAAATGCCACAAACTGAGACATTTTTCACCACTTACTTGAAACACCACTTTTTGTGGCATCTATGCGATGTGGTCCAAAACATCACATTTTGTGGCTTCTAGGTGGTCTGGCTCAAAACAACACTATTTGTGGTGTCTGGTTAAGAGTTGCCTAAAAAATTCTCCGGGGCCTATTGATCTGTCCCTAGGTATTTGTTTGCTATTTTCTCGATATCTGATACAAAAAAATGAAATATAAACAATATTTTATGATTTAGACTTTCCCTTTTAGTTGTTAAACATCATATTTGCTTGATTTGTGTGTTGTTACTTCTCGTACACTCATTAAGATTAATGGTTTCTACACCTTTGCATACAACAGATCGGGAAGCCCTAGAAACCATTTCAAAGTTTTCCAAATCCCTCGAAATCGGCATTAAAGCTAAGAGAGGCACCTAGTTGTTGAGAGCCGAGGCGGTTGGGGATCAAAACTTTAACTGTGAGTTCCCCTTCGTAATCCTTAGCCTCAAAGTACCGCACAATAACAACACCTGATTGATCCCTTTAGCTGCGAGCCTGGACTTGTATGGGTAACCAATAAGAACAAACCACATTTCTGCCTTTTTCTTAGTTAGGAACCCCATTGAGCCTTGACCTACCTATAGTTTATTAGGCTAAATTGATTTCAAAATGTTTTTGTGGTGTTGTGCATATATATAGTTTAGAAGCTTGAGTCCAGTCTCGGTCTAGGTCTACACCTAGGCCCGAACAGAGGTCTATACTGGCTCTAGGAATGCCCCACGCGTAGTTCAGCCTATGTCTCGGCCCAAGTTCAAACCTAGGCTGAAACCCAGGTCTTTCACTAGGTATAGGAAGGTTCCACACAGTTTGACCTAGTCCTCGGCTTAGGTATGTACTCAGGGCCCAAGCTAGGTCTATTCCTAGTCTTGGTCTAGACCCACCTCCAAGTCCATACCTAGGTCCAAACCGTAGTCCACCCAGGTCTTTATTTGGGCCCACATCCAGGCCCAAACCCAGGTCCATTTAAGTTTAGATTAGGGTTCACCTAACTCGAATCCTAAGTCTAACCCTATCCATCATAGGCCTAGGTTTACGCCTAGGTCTAAGTTTAGTCTCAGAACTAGATCTTAGTTGTAGCACATTCCTAACCACCATGTCCATCACACCAGATGAAGACTGGGTTCGAACCTAGGCTCTGTCTTGGTGCAAACCAAGGCTCACACCAAATCTCATCTAAATCTCGGTCCGGGTTCACACTTGGTCTAAATTCGAAGCCCTCTAGGTCCAAGTCTAGGCTTGAACTCAGCTTAGTTCAGGTTTGAACCTAGACCTCCTCTTGGTCCTAGCCAAGACTCGTGCCCATCCAGTCTAGATTTCAATCTAGGTCTTAACCTAGGTTTTGATTCAAAATTGCCGCTAAAACTAGACTAGGCTCATCCTAGTTTAGGGTCCAAACCAAAACCCACTAAGTCTCGCAAGACCTCAAGTTAGGACCTAACTCTAGTCTGAACTTAAATTTGTCCCTGGGATTAGGTTGGGCTCAGTATGCCGCAATCCCTTGGGATTATGGCCAGAACCTAGGTCCGTCTATTTCTTAGCACCCAAGTCTTCAATTAGAGGCAGAGTCTCAAGGATCGGTTCTAAATCCTAAAATATGTGTTGCTCGAAAAGCTAGTTCAGCCTGAAGGACTTTGAATAGTCAAGAGGTTCGACCTGGGGTTTTCCTACAAGGGCTTTTAGGCACACAAAGTAAGAGTCAAGCGAGGGAGGAGGTTCATACAGTGTCAAATGCTCATTTTAGTAACTCAAACCAATATAATCTTGAGACACGACAGCCTCAAAACCCTGATAATCAGGACTAAATTAAGTCTAGGGGATCTGACTCGTGACAACTCATGACAGTCTCAATGTTGTACAAAATAGAGGAATCGGCCTGAACGGAACCCTAGGTGATGTAAGTGTCCAAGCTGCCCTTCAAAGTTTAGTTGACCGAGGCTACACTGCTCACGCCCCAACACATGTGTCGGTCCCATACCAGCTTAGTGCTATAAGACAACCTATATGACAACCGAGTCAACCGATTCTTCAATCGGTCATAGTAATCCATCTGGTCCAATAGATCATGCAATTGCCGCAGTGGTGGAACCTACGGGATAATAGGTCCCTTAGGCCCATAAATACCAAACCGCCCCAGTGACTGCGGCTCATCACCTTCAGGTCCATATAGGCCAATACAAGCCCCAACCTTAACTCATCAGTCTACACTTGGGAACCTGTCGATCGGTGGGCCTACCGTCATGCTGAATGACTAATACGAAGGTACCACGAAAGCAATGCAAGACATGCTTGTAAGAATGGGCATTCACAAAGTTTTATCCCCGAAAGTCTATGTTCATGAGACCCTCGGAGGCATGGAGGACATTCCCTTCAGATTCGTCATCCTAGAATTCTGAAATAAATTCAGGAGAAGAGCGATCCAGATACCCACGTTAACACATACCTCCTCAATGTTTGAGCTTTGTGAGACAGACAAAATCAACTGAAGACCATATTTTTGCAAATGTTGTCCAGTGAGGCTCTGAATTGGCATTGAAGAATGACAAGTACTCAATCATATATCACTTCATATGAAATGTTCAATCTATTTGTTTCTCACTACCGTGGATCAACACCAATGCCTCTCTATTTAGGAGAACTCAGTACAATAAAGCAAAACTCGGGAGATTTCTTCGAGGACTTTATCAATCGATTATGCGAGGTCTCAATGCACGTCATTGAATGTCAACTCACAGACTTGCTAAGATCCCCATGCCTCTAGAAAATGCTGCTCCCGAATACATGACCTTCTTCAATCAAGGTCTTATCCACTACTCTTTCGACCCCATGATTGAGCAAGTGGCACGTCACAAAAGGGCCAGAGGAACACCCTCAGCACCAGTCTTGAGAACAAACCTATAACCACTCCTCAAAACAAGACAAATTTGAACAACAATGACAACAACAACAACAACAACAACAACAACAACAACAAGGGGAATACTTCTGACCAGGTTAATGAAATTGTCATTAATGGACCGGCTTGAGGTTCAGTTACTCAGCACAACTATTATAACCAAAATCAGAGGGGTCGACCTAGAGCCAATGCTCAAGACGAGAGGAAAAGTTCACTCCTCTCAAAGACCCACTAGAAAAAGTGCTTGAACTACTCCTATCCAAAAACATGGTTTACCTCTTAGAGCTATCCGAGCCACCATTCCAAGTCACGGACAAGAGCAAGTGGTGCAAATGGCACCGAAATCATGCACATGACACCCAAATTTGCTATCATTAGAAACAAGTTATTCAAGGATTGATCGATAGGGGGGAACATCACTGTCTCACCGAAAAATCAACCTGTTGAAGAGCCTAATCAAAAGATGGGTGTCTTAACAAACCCTATTCACAATGGCCGGAAAGACAGAAGCTCAAAACAACTCTAAGGGAAGCATCGTCATCCATATGATCGAGGATGGATTCGAAGAAGAAGACTGTACTCAATTTATATTCCCTTGTGGTCACTACCTTTAAGAGCCCCAAGAGGATCTATTGGATATCCTAAAAGAGACCCATTCACCTCAAAGCCTTGACAGCCCACTGAAGTGGGACCAATATGATGAGGACAATGTATTAAAAATCAATGGGGTCCATATCAATGAGAAGGGATCATCTTCCAATCGAGGTGCCAATACCCCAAAGTTCCCCATTAGTCTTGCAAGGGCGGATCCTACCGAACTTTAGGTAGCTGAAGTAGACTCCTTGACTCAAAAAGGCCGAATTTTCAAGCCCATCCAATTGATGACCAATACTCTCGAGGAGAGAATAGGAAGGACCCTCGAGCCCAACCAACGGACGAATCCCATAAATCGGGAACCTTAAAAGGAGTCCCGAGAAAGCTCAACCACTTACGATTTGCCGGCCCACCGGAGTAAGATTCAAGCTCAGTTCTCCATCTTGGAGCTGCTTAACAACTCACCAGCGCATAGGGCCCAGATTGAGAAAGTCCTCGCCAAGACACACATCGCGAGCAACACACACTCAGAAGAGCTATGCGGAATGATCAACTAGCTGACAACACCAATGCTGATCGTGTTCATGGATGAAGACATCCCGGCCAGCTTCAACCGCTTCTACGTCCAACCATTACACATCACTGTTTTCATGCAAGGTTATGAGATACGGAGGGTAATTATTGATAATGGGGCATCCCTAAACATATGCCCGATGAAAACAGTGACACAGATAAACAAAGACTTCAAATGACTTCGAACCCTGTCTGCTCAACATCGCAGCATATGACAAGACTAAAAGGCAAATGGAAGGCATACTGCCTCTCACTCTCAAGATCGGCCCTGTTGTTCAAGTGATAAATTTTTATGTCTTGGACATAAAACCCTCATTCAATATTTTGCTAGGAAGGCCATGGTTGCATGAGAATCTAGTGGTGGCCTCAACACTCCATCAATGCCTCAAATTTCCAATCAAGAACAACATCTCTATGGTATGTGTTGAACTCTATTCTCTTCTGAACCTTAGTGTAGATAACGAGCAGCGAGCCGTAGGGGTCGAGCTCGGAGAAATCCTACTCTTTTCCTTCGAGGAAACTAATTGTGCCACCTTGCCCCTAGAGGCCAGCGATCTTGTTCCTCAAATTCTTCAAACTTCCACATTGATGGAAGACATCATCCAATGTCAACGTTGACTACGGTTTCGGATCCCTCAAGGCTTGGCACATGCTCTTCTCCCAAGGTTTCCAACCAGGGCAAGGCTTGAGAATTAAGGGCAGGCTGTAATAGAAGCGATTTCTGAATCACCCCGAAGCCAATATCGAAAATGGGGATAGAAGAGGACTCGGGTGTTCACTCACCTTATTTCAAAGCCGGATGAAGCCTTCATGCCATCCGGGTTTTCTATCTAGAGTCATTCAAAGCCTCGATTCTCTCGATGCCATCTTTCGAAATGGCCAAATGTGATCTTTAATCCCCCAATGATGGAGGATTCTCCTTCCACACCTCACCACACACAAGAATTGGGAATTGAAGACTTTTTTGCTGACCTGGACTTGAAAGTATACACAATTGGCTATGACACAGCCAATCATGGTCATTCACCTGTTCAAACCAAGGGATGAAATTGGTCCACCCCTGTCTCAATAATCGCTGGAAGCATACCAGCAGCACATTCAAGTCCCGGTGCAAAAAAAAAGATAGGCGTGGGGTGGCCACCTAGCCACCCTGTACGTCTAATCCTCAATTTATCTCTTGCGAGTCCCATAAGGGATACATCCTTCTCAACCTAGGAATTGAGAAGGATCCAAAGTTAACCAAGATTGAAACCTACCTATCCCCTAAGGAGCGGGAAAACATGATTTCATTTCTCAAAGAATATCGTGATGTCTTCACCTGATCATACGATGATATGTCAGGGTTAGACTCCACATTGGTGCAACATCACCAAGTATTTAATGAAGTGGCAAAGCCAGTAAGGCAGAAACTCTGAAGTTAAAAGACCCACCTTGAGCTCAAAATCAAAGAATAAATTGATAAAATGCTATAGGCAAAATTCATTACCCCTGTCGATTACTCAGAATAGTTGATCGACATAGTGATCATACTTAAGAAAGACAAGTGGATCCGAGTGGTGTGTGTCGACTATAGAGGCCTAAACAAGGCATGTCCCAAAGATAATTTTCCCCTGCCAAATATAGATGCCTTGGTCGACAACATTGCGGGGCACGAGATGTTGTCATTTATGAACTGTTTCTCCGGATACAACCAAATCCTCATAGCAGAAGAAGACCAAACCAAAACAACGTTCACAACGCAATGGGGAACTTATTGCTACTGTGTCATGCCCAGGGGTAACCTATCAACTGGCAATGACTAGCATCTTCCACGACTTAATGCATACCATCATGGAAGACTACGTCGACGACATCCTGGACAAATCAAAGGCCATGTCCGATCACCTCACTAATCTGAGAACCATTTTCGAAAGACTTCAGAAATATTAACGCAAACTCAATCCATAGAAATGTGCATTTGGACTTGAATCCAGTAAATTACTAGGCTTTATAGTAAGCAAAGGGGCATTGAGGTGGACCCTTCCAAAATACGGGCCATCACCGAAATGCCCCCTCCCCAAAACATCAGAGAAATCTGTGGGCTTCAAGGTCGTATACAAGCCATAAGGTGTTTTATTTTACAACGGGCAAACAAGTGTGCACCCTTCCAGTGTGCACAATATTCAACCAAATCAAGGAGTACGTAACCAAACCCCCTGTCTTTAGTCCTCCTAATCCAGATAAATCCCTGCTCCTATACATATATGTGAAAGACAAAACCATGAGAGCAATGTTGGGACAATATGATTACCATGGAAAAGAACAATCCATGTACTACATTAGCAAAACCATAGTCGACTATGAAAAGATACACGGATGTGGAAAAGCATTACTTAACGCTTGTGTGGGTGTGCAAAAATTAAGACACCATGTCTTATCTCATACAATTAAGCTCATCTTAAAAATAGACTCACTCAAGTACCTATTGGACAGACCAGTCCTTAATGGACATTTGGCGAAGTGGAGAATGTTATTGAGAGAGTTCGAGATCGAGTATGTCACACAAAAACCGGTCAAAGGACGAGCCATTGTTGACCACTTAGTTGAACACACACTGTCTGATAACACTTCCATTAAAACGGATCTCTCTGATGCGGACCTCTTCACAATTGAGGACTCATCTTGGAAGCTATATTTCGATGGTGCAAGAAACAAATACGAGTCAAGTGTAGGGGTTATACTATGCTCACCTGATAAGATTTAAACGCCAATAACCATCATACTCAATTTCCCTTGTACCAATAGCATTGTCGAATATGAAGCCCTGATAGTTGGGTTCGAAAATCCCATGGAACTGAAAATCCAACAAATACAATTCATTGGTGACTCCTTGCTCACCATAAACTAAGTTAAGGGGATTTTGAAGGCTAAAGAAGAAAATCTCAATCTCTATCAACAAAAGGTGGAAAATATGATAATGTATTTTAAGCAAATCACATTTCAATATGTAACTAAGGAAAACAATCGGTTCGTCGTCACATTTGCAACCCTTGCTTCGATGATTAACATCCCTTTAGAAGTCACCATATTGCCATTTTACATCAGGTACAAACATGACCTTCCCCACCAAGGATCCAAAAAGAAATAGAAAAGAAAATGAGAGCGATTAGGAAATGTCTTTCATGGCCTCAGATGCGCTAGTTAAGATAAAACCATGGTTCCACGATATGTTGGCCCTATTGAAACCCCAATGGAACCACAAAAAAGGATAAGGAAGCATTTCAAAGGTTTTCTATGGGTTTCCTAATAAGAGATGACCTTTTGTTCAAGAAATCCTTTGATGGCATCATCTTGCGATGCCTCGACCAGCCTGAATCTACCAAGTATTAACAGAATTACATAATGAAGGAGGTCACTCTAGGGAAACTTCCTTAGCTCAGAAAATCAAGTGCCAAGGCTATTATTGGACCACCATGGCCGAAGACTGTTGGAAATTCATTAAAAGGTGTCCCAAATGTCAGCTTTATGGAGACCTCATCCACACTGTCAGTACCACTTAACTCAACACTAACCGTATGACCTTTTGCCATGTGGGGTCTTAATATCATCGGAATGATTTCATCAAAAGAATCGAATGACCACTGTTACATACTAATGGCCACACAATACTTCACAAAATGGGTAGATGCCGCATCATTTGTCAAAATTGAAAGTCAGCATATTACCCATTTCATAAAAAATAACATTGTATTTAGATTTGGCGTTCTTGAGCCAATCATCACTAACAATATAACCAACTTAAAAAATAAAAGGGTCATTAAGGTGTGCAAAACGTTTGGGATAACGTAGAATTCTCCACACCCTACTACCCTAAAGGAAACGAGCAACCTGAGGCCACAAACAAAGGATTTCTCAGAATTATAGACAAAATAATAGAAGGTAGTAAAGATTGTTACAAAAAGCTAAACGACACACTATGGGCCTATTAGACGACTGAGAAAACTCCTATTGACATGATCTCATACTCATTAGTGTACGATATGGAGGCTGTGCTACCTATTGAACTCGAGATACTGTTTCTCTGAGTGCTCATTCATAACGATTTAGATGAGGAACAAAAGATCGAAGCACGAGTCGTCGTCCTATATACTCTGGATGAAGGACGACTACGAGCTACATAGAATCTCGTAGCTTACCATCGTAGAGTTAGGAGGGCATATCAAAGAAATTTTGTTCCTTGACAATTCAGAGAAGGAGACATGGTACCCAAGAAGATCTTCCACACTCCTGCAAATCCACACCCATTAGATGAATTAAAACCTAATTGGGAGGGCCTATTCGTGGTAACCAGGGTGCATGTAAGTAATTCTTATAAAATAAAAAATCAGAAGGGGTATGAACTCAATGACCCCATTAATACAATGTATTTCAGAAAGTACTACCCGTAATGGGTTAAAACAAAAAAGGGATAAAATGAAGGACATGACAAAAACCTAAAAAGGCATCATATGTAAAAAAAAGAAAAAAGAAAAAAAGTGATGAATAAAAAATGAAGGACATGGCGAAAACCCAAAAAGAGTGCCACGGGTAAAAATAGAATCATGAAAATAAAATCCTCCAAAAGGAGACCTTGCTCCAAATCCTCAAGTACAAACATGTACTTGCAAGTTACAATAATACTGCATAAGCAGACCCTGAGGATGGAGACTCCTTTTAATCCCTACAAGTTCCCAGTAGATCCAACCTCGAGAAGATATAGGAAGGGTACATACATTGGAGATCGAAGATACTTCAACCAATCTGGGGAAGAAGGTCGAGACCTCTCCAAGAAGGAAGCCTAGCAAGAACCCAAAGAACTCCTCATGGTTCTACGAAACACAAGATGAGAACTCCAAAGGCCAAGGGAAACATTAAGTCTCTTGGGCCCTCACGATCCCCCAAGGAAATCCATTTCATCTTCTTTAAATAAATGAATAAAAAAAAACAAAAAAATACCACTAAAGGGGTCACAGGTGGTAAATACTGGAAGGCCTGTCCCTCTTTGGAAATGGTTTTCAAATTGTCTATTAAAATCATCTGTTTCAAAAATTCTCCCTTTTTGGAAAGGACTTCCTCCATCACTACAAGAGGTTAAACTGTTAGTCGATCTAGCCTTGCTCTTCAAACTAACTTCCTATGTTTGTTATGAAGGCTTGAAACTAGTCAGACACTCCATAGTTGTATGAGTATAATTGCCAACTAACACATATCGAAGATGTTCAATGAAGACATTGACTAGTTTGTGAGCATTCTCTCTCACCTAGATCCCCTGAGGCAAAAAGAGGCAAACTTATCCCCGTATGTGTGTATGACAGTCTGTTAACTAGAATTTTGGGACATAAAGCCTATAATGAGGGGGACTAAATTTGTTGAAACTCCATCTGAAAAGAGTGTGCAAATAAAATATCCCTCTTTATATCGATGAATCAATTGCACATGTAAAGATTAACAAACAAAACACCCTCTAACTGGGGCAATGGAGCAAGAAATTCCCCGAAGCAAGGACAAAAGCTATATCGAAAACTACCAAGAACTACCCTATATGAATATTTTGCTTCTAGGGGCATCTTGGTCATTTCCGACGAGATATAAGAGGTAGTAACACAAAAAAATTGACTGGGATATAACTATGAGCACTAAAAATAAAATTTTTCTTGCCCAAAATTTCTTTGCTCAGATTTCGAAGGCTCCTAAAGATTGATATAGCCACAAGTATGTATTTTCTCTCTGTAAAAGACTGTTTAAAATTTAATTAATTTTAAAAAGTTTTCAGATGCTCCTTGGTGGCACAAGCTTAAACTGCCTACCAATTCCAAATGAAAAAACTTTTGATTCAAAATTGTTTTTTAAAAAAATGTTAAAAAATTATGCTCCTTGGTGACGCCATCCTAAACTGCCAACTAATTTCAAAAGAAAAAATCTTTCATTTTTTTTAAAAAAGGAAGGCTAAAAAAATTGCTCCTTGGTAGTACAAGCTTAAACTACCAACCAAAATCCAGATCAGAAAATGTCTAGCCTCGTTTGACATAAAAGGTCATGTGTATCCATCTAACCCCGTATGACGTAAACGATCAGGTGTATCTGTCAATCACTGCATGACGTTAAACTTCTTAAAGGGCTCTATGGTTGCAGGAGCTAAAACTGCTAACTAAACATTTGCTTTTTAAATCATCTTTCTCTTTTCGGAATGATTCACTATATTTTTGGTGTTTCCAAAAACCTTAATTTCTTTGTTAAAATCGTAACATGTCAAAAGCTCCTGGTTCTATTTCAAAATTCTTCCTATTTTCAAAATTTCTGAAATATCTTTTAAAATGAAGAAGCTTGGATACCTGTACATGATGATTACCACATTGTCGCTTCATCTCTCTCGTCAGAATTGATCAGGCAAACTCTTTTATAAACAAGTAAAACCTATAGATGACCTTAGGAAATCAAAGAAAATGCCAGGTTCAAGAATTTAAAAGTGAAAATATCTGAAGTCAAGTGGTATGGCCAGAAAATCCAACTTGAGTTTCATGCTTGCGCAAATCACCGGAACATCTCACGTCGAAAACCCTAGGATGAAAATGCCCTAGGTGGGTAATCAGGGAGTGCATTGTCTTGGAGGGAAAGTTGGTGTACCCTCTGATCATTGACATCAGATAAATTAAATGTCAGCAGTGTCTACTTCTTTGACGCTCACCTGTCCCTCGAAGAACAGAGAGTGCTAAAGAGGGGCAATTGTAGATACCCCGTTTTGAAAACTGGTAAATTAAATGGTTTTCTAAGCCATAGACAGCCTTAAGATCACACTATCCTAGTAAACCCTTGGACCATAAACCACCATAGTCTATACTGTATGCCCTGTGATCCAGAATCTTTTAGAACACCTTGTTTTAGTAAACAATAAACATTAAAAATAGCAAAACACCTCGTTTGACTCAAATTTTAGCAGGCAGCATCACAAGAGCCCGTAAATCACCATAGAACTGGAATCTGCCAATTATGAGTAGATTTGGTCTGGGCCAGCCCCGACTGCCCCAAAATGGCAGTTTCCACACACCAACCCCTCCCAAATTATTTTTAGCCAGGTTCATTAAACCTGGACCATTTTGGTCTTGGTGACATTGATAGTGTCACCCAAGCCTTTGACCACTAAGACGGGTTCAAGTTGGGAAATCTTCTTGTTATGGGTTGTTGTTACCCATTCAAGCCGATTTTTAGCTTATACAAGCACATTTCGTGACCAATTTTAGGGTTAGACCTTATTAGCTTGTATGCCAGGAAAAACATGAGATTTTGAGATACGAGAAAAGACTTTGAGAGAAACCTAAATCTAGGAAACCTTAGCTTTAGGCCACTAAACTTGCAGCCATTAGGTTGAGAAAGCTATCCAGCCAAGCCAAGACCTAGTCAAAACCCAAAAAGAAACAAAGAGGATGCACGACATAAACTCAGTTGGTCCTGATACGGGTGAGGCCTCGGGAGTCTCAGACCAACTGGCTCGGTCTGGTATATTTTACTTTTTCATGCACTTCCTTTCATTTTTATTTATTTTATTAGAATTAAATCAATTTTATTGCATTTTATGTAATATTTCGTATTTCAGATCAATGTTGGCTTTGCCATTGATCTGAGAGCAGATCTGGCCCCAGATCAGAATATGATTGTCTCCACTCTCTATCACTTTTAAAAAAATTATTTTGTAGTTCGGATCTGGTCGATTATCATTATGAGAACGTCTCGATTTGCATCGTGAACAAGATTAAGACACGATCTTCGTGCCGGGCTTTTTCATGATTGTCAACTAACTCTTCCATATCAACCGAATCGTCTTGGGGAATGTATGTCGACCCTAGCCATCGTCTTCCAAGGATCGTGTGGTCATCCGTAGCAATTGAGGGATGATATGGGGTTCCCGATGGGTTTAACCCCGCGATTCTGGCAGCCTCCTCTAAGGTAGGAGAACACTTCCCAGTAGGCAACGAAAACATATTGGTTTGATAATTAAATCTTTCGGAGAGTACTTATATCAAATTGAAATTAATATGAGAAGTTGCCATACGTAAGACTCCGGTTATGGAAAGAGAAGATGAAGGTCATCAACTCGTGTCACTCCCATGCCGTAGAAACCACTCCCAAAACAACGGGCCGATCAAAGGGTAAGCTTGAACTCGACGAGGTGTTTCCCCATTAAGCACACCTTGAGATATGTGAAAGGGAAAGATCCTGGGAAATGGCCTAATTCTTGAGAAAGGGGGAGGAGCAAGCTCCTTACCTTTCGATCAAAACCAGTAAAGGATTGAAGATTAAAAGTAAGAATGGTCTTAAGAAGAAGGGTTGAAAGATTAGGGAAAAGACAAAAAGGAATAAAAAGTGGTAAAGAATTACAGATTTAGAGACCCTATTTATAGACTAAAAGTCAAGTAGAATTGGACTCCTAATCTGTATGGAAACGGGAAAAATCAAGAAGATTTGCCGAAGACAAAAACGCCACAAAGAGCGGTGTCCAAAATAAGAAGCCGTAAAGGCCACGTAAGGTGGCGTATATTTCGGAATATGACAAAATCAATTGAAATGTAAGTGGATATGGTGTTTATTCAGGATATTAAACATAAAAATATCTCAGCATACACTAAAAACTTACCAGAATATTCCAAAAGCTTCTAAAAAGATGAAAATGTTGGAATCTTGGTGTAGGTATCCAGTTCAAAACGTCTAGCCCCATATAACATAAAAGTCGGGCGCATCAAAATCTATTTAGCCCTGTATGACGTAAAAGGTGGGATATATCAAAACAATCAATCCTATGAATCGTGGTTGTATTGTCTTCGACTAAAGTAGGGTATATGGTTGTTAACAAGGTAGTGAAAGAAGTTGTTTGGCTTGGAGGATTTGTGAGTGATTTGAGCTTACAACAATATGGAACTATTGTCTATTGTGATAGTCATAGCACAACATATTTGGTGAAAAGCTAGGTATATCATTGAAGGACAAAGAATATTGATGTTAGGTACTATTTTATCGGTGAGATAACAACAGAAGGTAATGCATCAAGAAGAATGTAGTCGACATGTTGATAAACCTAGTTCCATTACAAAAATTCAACCTGTGCTTGAACTTAATTAATGTGTTGCCAAGGTAAGTGCCCTTGGGGACAAGTGTGGAGAAGATGGTCTATAGGAATCTCTTTCAGAATTCAAGCCAATGGGAGATTTATTAATTTGTCTTGAATCTCTTTTGTTAAGAGATTTTCCTTTTCTTTTGAGTTTCCTAGTTCATAGGGATGTTTCTTATTAATTTGCGATTTACCATTAACTACCTTTCAATTATGTATGATTTTGTTTTGGGTGAATTCTTTGGATTGGGGTAGTATAGAGAGTCCAAATTTCAAGAGATAAAGTTAAGTTTTCAAAATTTGTGGAAAGTTAGGAGTGTATTGCGTGCTTGCTTTTGGGTTGTTTTTCTCTATATGTTGAGAGAAATTGATAGGCAAAAGGACGTAAACTTTGGGTTTTGAGCGAGACTTTTTTTCTGGTTCTATTAGGTAAGAGCCATTTTGTAATTTTTTTTTATGTAATCAGTGAAAATACTGATTTTATTTACCTGTACATGTAGTAACATCTGTGATGAACTACAAAAAATCTTAGTATTCTATTTGTTTATTTCTGATCTATTGTATTTTTCTTTCTTGTAGCTTGTTTGTAGCTGGTTCTATTTTTTTTTTTCACTCTTTATTCGTCAAAAATCAATCTATCTAATTTTCAAGCTTCGACACAAAATAATATAATACGACCGCTTGGGTGTGTCACACGTTTTGAGAATTTTTATTTTGTGTTTTGTGCTCAACTCAGTCATCCACCCTTAGCTGACCGGTTTCACTCCTAATGAACAATATTGATTTTAACCTCCTTGTGCTAAAAGAAAATGGACTTATTGTATACTTTTCCTTTAGAAAGCTAGTAGCCCCATCAAAAAATAAAATAAAATCGAACTTGTTAAATTAAAGGGAAAATTAAACGGAAAATCATGAAAACCCATCAAAATTGGATGTTCTCCTCATAATGCCTGTGTTAGAAAGTCTCTCTCGCCCATTACCCCAAAATGCTTTATTTTCTCCCTTAAACCCTACTTTATTAATAACTCTTGCAAAAATTAAAATACAAAATTCATATCTCTCTCTAGGCCTACCTTCCATTCATATTCATCTCTTTTTCTCTCTCTAAAGCTCTCTATCGCTAAAAATGTGAATAGGCGTGTTTGTTTTTCTCTCTAAAGCTCTCTTCCTCCGAAAGTATGAATAAATTTATTAGTATCTCTCTCTAAAAATATTAATGGGTTTGTTGGATTCTCTCTTTATTTTCCATTTTTCTCTGTAAGTAGAACCCAAATCTATTATGTCTAGAGAGAGAAAAACTAACCCATTTATATTTGTAGGGAGAGATAAATGAATATGAATGAAAATGTGAATCTAGAGAGAAAAATGAAAAAAAGAGAGAAATAAGGGCATTATCTTCATAAATAAAGTTCAAAAGTATGTTGAGTAATAATGGGTGAGAATGAATTTTAAAAGGGGGACATTTTGAGGAGAACACCCAATCTAGGGGGTTTTAGGAATTTTATGTGAAAATAAATATAAAATTTTATTTAAAATTTTTAAATGTATTTTTTTAAAAAAAAATTGTAGATACCCTTTCTGCATGCCACCTCCGAATACTTTGTAAACCACACTCCAACTCCTAAACTTTTTATATTTGCAGCCTCTCTCAAAGTTAAAAAATAGACATTTTTGGACCAAACTACGTTTTTTAGCCACTTTTTCTACTCTCCCTCCCTCTCTCTCTCTCTAAACCAGTATGGCTCCAACAAAACTTGATTGGAGCTGGTCCGGCAGATTTTTTGTGTTGGAGCCGGTCCAACATATTTTTGTGCTAAAATAGCATAACTTGCATATAGAACATGTCCGCCAAAAAATTCATGGGTTAAGATAAGGTTATTAGAGTCCAAAAAATTCACTTTTCTTACTAGGGTGGGTAGTTACGAAGAAAAATATGGGATTAATAGTATGGTATCAAAAGTCTTGGGCGAAAGATACCTTGAAAGTACAAATTATGGGGTTTTTATAATTTTTCCTTTTTTTTTTAAAGACGTTTATTATAATCTAAACTTTTAGATCCAAATCTATTTAACTTAAAAAAAGAGCCCAAGCTTAATTGGTTTGCGCTTGACAATTTGCAATGCTATGACTTAGGCTCAATTCCTATTGGGCCCTCCCACTGTCTCATCAAATAAAACATAGTAAAAATCTGTTTAACCTTAATAATAAAGTCAGGGGCCCATTAAAATCTTATCCTTTTTTAAACATTGGACCTATGCACCAAGCCACAAAACCCGAACCCCAAACTGTTGACATTTTCTTCATATGATGGTTGAGTCAAGAAAAGGTCTTCTACCATCCCCCTTGTCCCCACTTTCTCATGAATCCTTTGATTCCCTTTGTTCCCATTCTCTCATAAAAGGTCATGGTGGCCCATTCTTTCTCCACTCTGGTCAGCCAAAAGAAGGGTGAGGACTAAACATTTGGTCAGTCTTGCCCATGCCTGCGAATGAAAGCATGAAAGTCAAGGCCCAACCCCACTGCATGCGCCTAACATCATGAATGCATGTACTCATAGATGGTTTAGATTTGTCCCCCATAATAGACGATCCAGATCCTCTAGTGTTCAACATACCTTGTGGGATCTGAGCCGTCCATACCATAAGAATCGGTACATGTTTGTAAAAACTTATCTGTGATCGCACGTGCCTTCCAGCACGCGTAAAAGTAACGTGAGATAATGAGAGGATGGAAGGAGACACAAGCTTGATCAAATAGTTGTTTATTAGAAGTGGTCACCTCCCAATCAAACACTCTTAAGTTTTACAATTTTATACTCTCATCTATTAAAAGGGGCAAGTTTAAGTCCAGGTATTTTTTCTTCTATTTTTCAGTCTTTGCCCCCGATGCTATACTTTTTAGGGAAAATTATCACATTGCTCATAAGAAACGAACTATTTAATTCTTTAGCCATATTTTTTACTTAATTTTAAAATACCTATTAAAAATACATGTTTTGAGTTGGAATTGTCTCAAATAGGTAAATTGTTAAACAGTTCATTTCTCATTGATACTTTAATAAATTTCCCAATGTTTTATGAGTACTTTGGATGGTGCTCATGCCCAATCCACCGTTTTTTTGAGGAATGGTTGTTTTATGTGAGAGGCTTGGTTGCGAAAGAAATTATTGCTTTGCAGGACACAAACATGAGAAGAACAGTAATTCAATGGAAAATAACTTTCTCACATCATCATCATCAGAGCGTTATCTCAACTATTTAGGTTGAGCTATATAAATTATGTTCTACCATTCATAAGTCATCGTACTTCTTATTACTTCGATCCATATATTTTTTAGCCTTCCACTTGCCTTTTTAGAGCCTAACTAATTCGCCCTTCTTAACTTAGGCTATAAACACAAGAGTCTGTAAAAACATAGAAGAAGAATCCACCAGCCAAGAAATAAGTCGCCTTTGGATGATGGGTCTAGGCATTCAACACAATACACGTGGTTAGGGGTTGCATAATCTCTTGGGACATTATTGACATCCCCCTTACTCTACTTTCTAAATATCCTCCCTCCACAAATTTTTAAAATATTAAGAAAACCGTAATATTTTTTTTCCTGCATTATCCCCTAGTGAAAAAGTCAATAAATTTATTACTTCTTTCTCCCTTATACCCACATTTGCATAGTGCCGGTCTGGCACAAAACACTAGCGGACCAGCTTCACAAACTAATCCGACAGTATTTTCTGTCGGACTGATCTATGAAATCAATGTGCCGGACCGGCCGGGACATTTTTGGGATAGCTTTGAAGTGGTTGGATGCAAAGACGTTTTGATGTCCTGTGCTCTAAATTTCTCAGCTCTATGGGCTTCACTACCAAGGCAGCTTACAAAAACGAAGGGGGAAGGGGGGGCAACTTGCACCCGGGAGCTACAGCAGAAGCAGCATGATGCCCTCACATGGGAGATACCCAAGGAATCATTCTTTCTTCAGCCGCAAACAACAATTACACACACTCTTATTACTCTCTCTTTCCTCCTCTCTCTCTCTCTCTCTAAATTTTATCACTCTCTTTCCCTATTTCAAATCATATCATACTGCTTTCCTACTCATTTACTCTCTCTCTTACTATTCCTGTATAAAAAGTTCCTGAAGCATATGCATACATCTACATACTTTATCTCATTATACTTGTGTAATTTCATATATGAAATTTCTGACTATTTAGGGCCCCGGAGAGAGAGAGAGAGAGAGAGAGTCGTACCAATCATGCACGCCTTCAACCTTGAGTACTCATATGCAATTCAGTCCTCAAATGTGGATAATTCCGAAACCCTAGAAGAACGCATGCAAGCTGTTTTGACTTGCCATTGCAGAGATCTCTTTCCATTGGACGCTTTACTTACGCATCAAAATTATTGGTTAACACAGTGGGTCCCCCAACCTCTCAGACTCTATTTTCTGCTATGTGCATGGAGCCTTGGATTCCAATGGGAAGGAATCTGGCATGATGATATTGTGGGTTGGAAACATAGAAATTCATCATCAAATAAATTGGTCCAATGTATTTAAATGCTTCCAAAGTCCAAACCCCAAAGGAATGCAATGCCTTGACTTTGCACACCCCTTCTCTTCACCAGAAGAACTCAAGCTTTGGCATGGTTAGGCACCTATCCTTATCAGGTACTCTAACTTAGTAGCTCCATCAAAAATATAGATAAACTTCCTTCTTCTTTTTTTTTTTTTTTTGTTTTATAGTTTTATATTGTTAAAATAATCCCCCCAGCTTTGGGTATTTTATAGGATAGTAAAATGTGCAGGTTTTGCAGCTGTAATGCTGCTAAATATAATTATTTCATAGCTAGGGTTTATAGTTCAGACAAGGTAGAATTATTTTTTCACTGAGACATTGGTTATTAGCCAATTTTCTTGTCATGTAGCACGATTCAGACAAGTTAGGATTATTTTAATTGAGACATTGGATATTAGCAAATTTTCTTGTCATGTACAAGTTCAGTTATCTTTCCAGTGTATGATATTTTAAGAAGGAACAATGAATGCTTTACACTTCCTCTCTTTTTTTCAAATTTTTTTGGTAATTGAAATCATCAACTCCTCACCAATTAAGCCCAAGCCTGAATGCTTAGATTGCATTCCAACTCTTTGGGGTAATTGCCGGATGAGAATGCGTACATCATCTATTTTCAAGTTCAGTATTCATAATTCTGTAACTGTACATGGCAAACTTACATGTATACACTGTAGAGAAATTGGAAAATAAAAAAAATGATAGCAAGAAGGTGGGTTTTGGGGAAAGCGGTTGAGGACGTCGTGGTAACACACCTCATAACTCAGTTGCACGTTGTGCCTTCTATTCCGTCTGACAACTTCAAAAATTACTAACTAATTAAAAAATGGTACGGGCTTGTTTTCTCCACTGAATTACCTAAAAAACAAAATCGGGTTAGGGGCTGGGGTCGTGATGGTAGTATCACCACACCCAAGTCACCACGTTGTGGTTTCTATTCCCACTAATACCACCCAACTAACACCTTCAAAAAACTAACTCCTAAGCTATTTAAAAAAAATGGGTAGGGGCATGTCTTCCCCACTAAATTACTGAATAAAAAAATAAAAAATAAAGAAGGTAGGTAAAAAATAAAAAAAAAAGTAAAGAAAAACCAAAGGAAAAGAAATTGAATAAAAGAAACAATAGGGTACCTTAGATGAGGATCTCCTCGGCTCACAGTAAATACCTAATGTTTCCTATTTCCTCGGCCACAAAATGAGCACTACATAAAAATCTATGAAAATCCTGGTTTGCAGTGGACTTTAAGATAGATTTAGAGATTTGAGTGGCTAGATGATGATATATTTGGAAGAGAATGAGCAATTTGAAATAATTTTTCAGTCAATTATAGGCTTTAAGTGAAGAAATACATTATTTGACCATGTGAGACATATCCATAACTGCATGTAAATTTAGATCAATGAAGAAGCACATGTACTCACACCAGTTTCCAGTTTCCAGGTTGGGTCTAGATAACAATGGTTTGGAGTACAAGAAGACTGGAACTTGCAAAAAAAAAAAAAGGGTGTTGAACACTGGCAGTTCATGTGTTGTCTTCCTAATAAGTCTTCTTGGTCTTTAAGGCCCTAGGGGCCCTAGGAGCCCTAGAGCCAAAAGAAGAAAGGAAACTTAAAATTTGAATTTGAGGCTGCCTTGGCTGCTGCAGAGTTAAACTCCAAAGATCTAGACTAAGTTTCATATTGCAATTTCACAAGTAGCCTTAGTCTACTTAATCCTTTTTGCACTTTCTTCTTTTTATTTCTATTCCTCTTGCAATAGAAATATTTACCAAGTTAAAAACTCGTGATACTAGCTGGATTTTTTTACTGTTTTGGTATTATACTGGTTAGATAGCTAAGATAATTTTTAAGCATTGGAAGAATCATGATAGAGTGAAAAACTCCAATTTGTTGAATTTTAAATGTAAATGAGGAAGCCTGCATTTCAATTCTGAGCTTCCTACAAGTGAATGCTCCATAATTTGACAAGGAATGCCAACTTTGGTAGTATGGCATAGAAAGCAATCTACATATTCTTCTATGATTGTCTAACATAACTTAGAGGAAAAAGTGTCTACAATATGTTTTAAAATGCAAAATTAGCAAAATGGAAATAAAAAAAGATTAGTCATTTACAAAGAATTGGGTTTTGCCTTCAGGCATAGTGGTTAGGGCAAAAAAGCCTCCAATGTTTTAGTGGTTAGGGCAAAAAGGAACATTATCTGAAAAGAAAATAGTACTTCAGGGGTACAAATAACGAACCCCTAAAAGGACAATAATGAATTACGTAAAAGAAAATGTAAATTATGTTTTCCTTTAAAAAAGAAAACATAAGTATATTTCTATATATTTGACTTCCCATGATAGCATGTTCCTTCACTATACAAGGGGAAGTGATCATGTAATGCTGTTCACAAATGTTCCAAAAAGTTAGAGAGAGCAAAAAAAAATAAAAAAATAAAAAAAATCCAAAAAAAACACAAGAATAAGAGAAGAAATTTAGAGCAAGAAGAAGAAGAAGAAGAAGAACTTTATCCTAAAGCAAAGTGCTTGTAAGGACAATCAATTATCCATTAATAAAGTTTAAAGACATAACATTGCTTGCTCCCCAATATTTAACACCAGGTAAAATAAAAAGAATACCCTCTCATATTGGTTTCAAATTTGTTGATGGGGGGCATCAAAGAGAAAGTGGCAAAGATTTACATATGGGGAATACAAATGGGGCTGCCCGGATGGCCATCCATCCCCTCACTCTCTAGGTCGTGAGTGACTCCCCAACAAATGACATTGACTCTTACTATTACGGTCACAATAATTTTCTAAAACATTTTATTATCAAAACATACTAGGGTTTTAATCCTAGCCATGCTAGGAGCTGACTGGCTAGAGGACATTAACATTACAAGTAAGAGGAGACTCTCCATGGACTAACTACTGTAACTTAGTTTTCTTATTATGTACATGAGGATGTAAATCTCATTCTTTCAGTTATGTCTAAGATCAGTCATATGCCCTTGTTCACTTCCACAGGTCGATGGGACACCCGGACGCCGAGGCTATGTACTCGGTTGCATCCTTTGAGGGTTGGCGTATTATCAAGCTCACATGCTCCGGGATTTCGATCGTGCCCGAGGGGTCTGAGAAGCTCTCCTGGTCTTTGGGGGTAGCCTCCTCATGGCTGAGCTGAGAGGCGACAAATTTATCGAGCACACGCCAGTCAGTGGTCACAGGATTATCTTGTTGCGGTGCAATTGCATAGGAAGAATTGGGGAGTTTGGGGCTCTCTAGTTGAGGGAGTTGGAGAAAAGGGTCGTGTTGGTGATGGTGATAATGGAGGAGCTCAAGCTCTTGTTTGCATGAGAAGGCGTGGTGGTGGTGGTGGTGGAAGGGCAGGTCTCCTTGAGTTGGCAACCTCTTTGGGGAGTCTAGTTCGGGGATGAAGGAGACTTGATCATCGTACCAGCATGGTGATTCGTGGTCACTTGCTTTTCTTATGGTTGTGATCCTCTTCTTAAAGACCCTGCACACCACCCAACCCTCTTCCTGCAAGGATGTAACCATATAAAACAATACACTTTTTCATTCAAAACATTGTAAATAATTTTCTTCTTTCTTAAATGAACTGATTCAACATGAGTAATAACTATGAAACTGCTTGTGCGTGTGCACGTATGTGAGAAAGAGCAAGGCATTATCTGTATGTTAGAGAGAGAATGATAAGGATGATGGTATTGGAGACGTAATTATGAGAGAAAGAGATGGATAATGAGAATAAGAGAGGGATGATAATGATGGATTTGTAGACTATAAGAAAGAAAGATGAAAATAGTATGCTTTTATGACCCCATTGTGTGAGAGAGAGAGAATGTGCGTGTTAACTCATTGTGTGAGTTTGTTTGTGTGTGTGTGAAGAGAGAGAGAGTTACCTGGGGTGGGCCATTCTCATTTGTTTCAAGCCGATATTCATGCATGATCCAATCTGACTTTTGTCCATTAGGAGCTCGACCTTTATAAAACACTAGTGTCTTCCTCATGCCTATCAAATTATGCTTCGAATAAATGGCCTTATCCCTACCAGTGGCTTTCCAAAACCCTGCAGCCGTGGCCCTATTTGTTCGTGTACCCGTCGGATATTTCTTATCCTTATGGCTGAAAAAGTACCATTCATTTTGCTCCTCATTTCCTATCCTACATTTCTCTGTTCAAATGAGAGGGAGATAGACACAATTGAGTTCTTGTCATCCAAGAAATAATACAAATGAATAAATAACAGAATTGAATATGCGATTGCACTAATTCAATTTAGGGAAGGAGGATCACATGGAGAAATAATGGTACCTTGCAGATCCCATGGCTCAATCTTATAGAGATCAATGTCTCTAATGACATCTAGGTCAATCCTCTTTGAAGCAATTTTCTTTCGAAGATAGTAGTCAACTAGCTCTTCGTCGGTTGGATGGAATCGGAAACCTGGTGGAACATGTGAGAAGGTATTCATGTTCTCCAAAGAAGGATATCAGTGCCTGCCCATCACATTAGAAGAACCAGAGAGATATCGATTAAGAAAGGATCGACATTTTTGTAAAAAACAAAGGATCAAGTGACATTTTATGTTTAGTCCCATAAGATTATAACTGTACATTAAAAAATTTCTTTCATGGAAATCATTTGCATTTTATATTCATTTTTTAAAGAGGCATATACATCAGGAACCTAGATTCAAAATGGAAAGCTCGAATAATGCATAGGTTACCGATTTGCCCAAGTAAATCTGCGCCTTCCTTTCTTCAAATGTTTCTCGGTAATTGTTTTAGTTGTTAATCCTTATTTTATCATTGGCCCTAAAGATGGGTAGTGGTAGTGCATTCTATAGCATTCAACAGCACATGCACCATTTACTGACTTGAAATTACCCTAGGTATCTAGTATACATGCTCTCATAATTGGTTTCCTTTGTTTTTATTGTTCATTAATAATGTGTCATCTGGATTTTATGCTCTAGAAAATTACTTAATCCCTGTTTCATCATCCTTTCTATTATTCTATAAAATGCACATTTGCCAGTTTTCTTCAGTTCCATCCCAAGTGAGTAGCCATGGTAACACTTTTGTTTTTCTCTTCTTTTCCTTTTTTTCTTGACAAAAGGGTCTAGAGGAAAAGTATGTTTCACAGACATCAATATGTTTATTATTTATTTTTCCCACATCACATTTTTAGATTGCCTATTTTTCCTTTGTTTTCAACCATATTTCTTTTGCCATCAGGGTATATGAAGGGGACTTAACCTATTTTATGAACCTTAAGAAGTTTCCATGACCTTTGACGTGCATAGATTGGGTACTTTTCAATCAGTTCGTTGGATATTTTTACCACTGCTTTCATAATGAGGACGCATATTGCAGGCCTTTGTTTTAAAAGAAATGGACTTTGTGCCCTATTATTCTTATCTAAGGGATATGAACTCTAAGGTATTAAGCATCCAAAATAAAAGAATATGCCTCCTTGAATGATTTATGAACTTCTCCATTATCTATGGTTTGAGAAACCAGTTGTCTTTACCATTGTTGCCATGGTTAAATGACACAGAAGATGAGATTCCAATTGTTTTGCTACCCCTTATATCCCAATGAGCCATCTTCAGACGCATGGAAAAATTCAAAAAATATAATAAAATCATGAATGATTTAACCACATTAATCTGCATTTCTTTGTTTTCAATGAGCAATAAATGTTCCATTTATTATTACAAGCCATGTCTAATGTTCAAGGAAACAGTCGCAGTATGTGTAAATGAACAATCTAAGGAATTTAGCAGCAATATCAAACTGGAGATAGAAAACAATTTCTAAGGTATCAAGCTACCATTACTGGCCATTGAAGGCAGTCTCCATAGAATAATGGCGTGAAAACATTTTCTTTCTGATACTAAGCATACGATGTTTTGCAGCATGAGCTCTATCATTTTGAATTTTATAGAACTCTAAATAATTAGGCATCAAGGACTCACAATTGCGGCATAGTGATATGGAATATTAACATATAAACCATGCCAAAAGTTTATGCATGCAACAATAACTCTGTAAATTACAACAACTTTTTTTTTTTTGAAGGTAACTTAAGGAAAAATATATGAAACATATTTGATTCCTATAAGTATGCAATTGGATGCTCATAGAGACGTATTTTCATATCTAAGGATCAAACTATAGTGACTAGCTTATTTAATACGAAGTGTACAAAATATCTATTTTTGTCATCAAATTATTAAATTAATAATAGGAAAACAACATGAACATAGAAATAGCTAGATACAACAATTTGATATAAACGTAACTACATGATCTCTAGCTCTCATTCTCCTCTTAAAAGATGAAACCTGCTCTAATTATGTTAGCAATTTGGTGTTTGTGCGGATCCATATCATCTGTGTGAAAGGCCTCACATACAGTACTGGCCAAAAAGGATGTATAAGCCACAACTACATAAACATTTTCATATAAACTATCAAAAAGAGCATATATTATATATCGTCTTCATCTTACTCTTCTTCTTATGTTTTTTCTCTTTATTATAATGAACATATACTATATATCTATCCAAAATCACATTCGGGACCCTATAATCTGTTGACGTCTGATGAATCATGGTTATCCAAGATCTCTTAAGATTAAGCAATAAATGGATATAATAATCTATGGTAAACTTGCCATGCAGGAACTCCAACAGGTCATAAACATTAAGAATAACCACAATCTTCAATCAATAGAGATAAAATTTTGAAAAATAAAATGTTAATGAATTAATTTAATTAATACATATAAAAGTCCGGATTCTTTTTGTATCTCCATTCCACATCAACAGTTAAGAGTCCAAAATATATCCACGACTTCAGTTTTGCTTAACTACAAGTTGGTAGTCTTTTTGTGGGATTTATGATCCCTTTACGCAATTAAACTTAACATATACTATTATCTATGAGAGGCAATACATATGGACCAGTTAACATGGAATTGTTTTACAGAAGAAAGTTATGCAGAAGGAATGAGGGATCATTTTTAGAGAAGAATGTAAAGCACAGTCAACGAAAGACTAACGCAAAAGAACCAGAAACATTTTCTTGTCGAGCATCAAAAGTATGGAGAACTACAATGAACTTATTATTAACAGCATCATAAATAAATTATTTATTGTTTGCAATATATCAGAATCAGAATGTGCCATATATTTATCTTTTTTTGGTAATTACCCAAATTTTCTTTTTTGGGATAAAGTACCATTGTTAGATCACTAACTACTTAATAACTGAAGGGAATTTTTCCTCAATAAGTGCAGTTATCATTTGGGATGGGTAATCTTATATTTTGCCAGGGAAATTGTTATTGTCAGTCAATATGCACACCTATAATTCCCACAGTACTCAAATTTCTATTTAGAAGTGTCATCAAACTATGTGCTTAAAATCCGTATCATGATTCTCTAAATTTTGTGGTATTTGTTCTTCCTTGAACAAGAGTTGCTCCCTGACTCATTAAGATATAACTTAATTCATACAGGATTTTTTTTTTGCTTTGGGTAAATTACTTCAAATAGGATCAACATTCTGAATTTAACCAATACATGCAAAGTAGGATAGTTATTTAAATAATCTTTCTGTTGTCAAAAGATAAAAATTGATCACGAGGAAATATGCATATCTTGAGTTTCCCCATATGTTGTCACCTGGAAACCTATACATTGCTCATAAAATATCAAGAAGTTTGAGCTTTGATGTGAGTGATAAATCACATATTTGTTATAACTATGATATGATAGTGCAGAAAATTTAACAAATACGAGGATATAGGTGAACCTTTTGAGGCATATTTCATATAATTTTAGTAATAATAATAATATCATGTCGACTGACAACTTTCTTAAAATCGATAAAATTAAGTTTTAGGTTAGAAGAAAATAGCGATTGACTAATGAACAACCAGAGTACTTGTAAGTGTTTTACGTTTTAGGTTTTAAGTGCTTTTGTTTTAGAAGCCCCATTTCTTTCACAAAAGTAATCTGCTTTCAGTAGCCAAGTACCTTCATTAAGAGATATAAAAAATCATTCCATGGCTGCCTATGAGCACAACTGACTGTAATAATTTTAAATTTGACGCCCACTGTGATGCTCAATGTGGATATTTAGCAAAATTAATGATTTACTAGTAATCATACATTTTCATCATTCTCAAATACATCAATGGATTTGTAGATCTAAAGGTATAGAAATACTCTGATTCCAATATCTATTCAACGCGGACATGTAATAAAATATGCAGACCAATAGCATTGCAAGAACTTTCATTATATTTTAATAAGTATTTGAGATAAAACCATGGTTTGTCCCTCATCAATCCATTTAAAGATATATGTTGATTTAATTCACATCCTATCCACTCATTCAGACATACTCCAACTATCATCTTGGAAATTATCTATAAAAAAGAAGAAGAAATGGTCCTTTGAATTCCATACTCAAGTTTTTGGTCAATAGCTACAAAGCAGTGTAATTGGCCAACCAGACTTGGTTTCATTTTTTTAGTCCTAGTGACTAGGTTGAAAAGGATATGTCGATTACATTATTTAATAACTTATCACGTTGCTAAAATTTGAATCAATATAGAAGCAAAATTAAAGTTTCGGCAGCCCCGTGGTGCATTGATTCGTCTAACGTTCTAAAAATCAGTATAGAAGCAAAATTAAAGGGTATCAACAAGGTTTATTATCCTTGTATGACGAGGGTACACAATGGGGCATAAATCAATCATGCAATGGTCCAAAACGTGTAGGCTCCCAATGTTTATTATGCCGCAAAACCTTGAACTAGGACAAAATAAAGTTAGCACTTCCATAATAATCACACAATAAGCCCACATCATTAAAGCACAATGCGAATTTATGATGCGTTAAGAAAAAACTCCAGTGAATTACTCATACCTACCTTGCATGTGTGCTTCAGTAGTTTTAATTCCATCAAAATTTCCATTTTCTTCCAAATTTATAAAGTCCAAAAGAATTATAATCTGATCCAATAATTTGGTACAATATTTTATTTCACTTGTCTGTATACTTCTTGCGAAAGGTTCTTGCTATTTTCTTTGCTAAGTATTTAATGTTTTTTTGTGCATATAGCATGGGTTTAATCTAATAGGAGCTAGCAGTGATGCAGTAAGTTGATCAGGATGGAAAGTAAAGAAGAGCATGCCACATCTAAGAAAACTAAAAGCAAAAAAAGCAATGAGGACCATTTCACATGAAATCATGAATATTTGTTATTTCAAGAATATTTACAAGTCCGTTAATTATAAGTATGATGCTAACCTAGCAATTGTAAAAATTTAAAGCTAGATTTTATGGGAAATAACCTCAGGTATGCTGTTAAAGATGCAAAGAATTGTGTTTAAACCTGGATTTTTATCTGTTAGTATTACTAGAACTACAAGTAAGAATGAGCCTATAATGCACAGCATTCACTTTTTTCATCTACATTTCAATGGGAATGCAAGTTACGGCTAAAGTGGGGTGATCATCATTCCTCTCTCTCTCTCTCTCTCTCTCTCTCTCTCTCTCTCTCTCTACTACTACTACTACGTACGTAACGTAACGTAACGTAGTAGTACGTTAACGTTAACGTTACGTTACGTACGTACGTACGTACGTACGTACGTACTACGTACG